>CM066031.1:483794179-483997397 GCA_033557465.1 Ichthyophis bannanicus
TGACACACCACCCGACAGCACTGTCATCACGTATGTCCTGTGTAGTGGAAAGAAGAGAAACAAACCTGGTTCAGTGTGTCCAGCGCCTGAACGCCAACAACTGGCAACGTACTGTCCCCAGCTGTAATACACCAAAACATGAACCAACAAACGGACTGTGCCCCCTCACACTGCACAGATCTTGTTACATGGGAAGAGGCATCATGTACAATTTGTGATGCAAATTACCAAGGGCCCCCCTACATCCATCATCATGCCTCCCCACCTCCTGCTGTGCCACACACGTGCCAAAACAGCTTGGATGGACCAACAACCACTGTTGGTGACGCATCCCAAGGGTTCAACACTATATGTCTGTGCCTCCCTTGTTCAGACAAACACCCCCTCTCTGTGTGCAGTACCCTCCAATTTGTGTTTTGGAAGCACAGCTGTGTAGTACCTGTGTCACCAACTGGAAATATTCCTCAATACCACCTGTATACACTGTGTAGATGCATATTCATGTATTGTCGGCAATCTACCCCCAGGCAAAAGACTAAATGACAGTGTGTGTGTTTATCCTGTGATGAATACAGGGCAAGGGCAGAACCATGGCTCTCCCCAATAAACCACCATGTCTGCCATGGCCACCACCTTACCGGCTGTGTGATTGGGTTTGCATGTTTTAACCCATTGGTTGTAACTGGTGAGAACGTTCAACCAAGGATAGGTTTGCTGTCTCCAATGCCCCAAAATAACCCCCAACATAGGTCTGTTGTGTGTATGTGCATATAACATCCCTTGATAGTGTCCTAAAGGTGATCTGTGTGTTTGTGTACCGTGCTATCCTTGCCATACACACAGCCCGTCCCACCAACGCATCATGAGGCAGATGTAGAGATCCTATCAAATACATATGGCCAGCCACTAAATGGAAGGACCCCATAAAATCCGGAAGGGCAAACACATCTAGCGTCCACATTTGCCTAACGAAATACACCCATTCAGCATCTAAACCCACGCACATCTGTATGTGTGGTAACCATGTAATATACTGCTATGCCTTCCTCCCCCCACCACAAATGAGACTGTAGCAATCATATGGCCCCCTGGCTGCCCACTGCACATGTCCACATAATTCACCATATCCATGCCTGTGACACCCTGATGAGGCATACCTTACCACTGACACTGCGTCTGGCTGCTGCGCAGCAATACACGTGACACCTTGTCAGAAACACCCATATAGGGAAACGTTATCATGTGCATGTGTACTGTGATATGTCTGACATATTTGGCAATTGAAAATATCCAACATACAAACATCGCAAGCTGACAGGAGCAGAAAACACACCACGCGACACACAAACACCCCTCAGGGGGGGGGGGGAAATTTTTTTTTTTTGCAGTACACAACCAAAGGTCCCGCATGAAAGCTCCCGCACAAACATGGCACACCTCTATCACACCCACAACCCCTAACCATCTGCCTGACCCTGGGCTCCTCAACCACAATAACACCATAATAAACTGTGTCCTGGCCAGCATTTGCTAGCACAAAAAACCACTAAATGGTACTGTGACACCCCAAAGCTCTGTGAAATGGTGTAGCAACACCCTCTTGAACCCACAACACCAAACAGCTGCTACTGTGGCCTCTGTCCCGATCGGATTGTCCATCATCACACACCTCTGACGACATGTTATGATGGATGTTAAAGAAAAGGACAATGCAGTGTTGCACTCTGAATGGTAAATGGTCCAAACATCACCCTTTGTAAACCTCACACGCATACATACAGCACCTATCCGCGACTATAGTGGGTAGATGTGCAATACAATAACCAGTGTGAATTCTACGGGTCTGCAAATCAATCGAACGCCTGACCGATGGGCCTGCCTGTGGTGTCACCAACAGGTCATGCGACGTACAGGGGGCACCGGTGGATCCTCCTATCCACCACATTGTCCTCATTAATCTCTGCCAGGGAATACCATGACTGTGCCGTGAGATCAGAGGCAATGTTTGGTGGCAGTATGCAACAAAGCTACGATAAAATCGATCTGCAACAGTCATTGGGCGGAAATTATTGTAGGCCCAACCTGATCTATACATTCACCTGAAGCGACTTTTCTAAAAACCAAAGGTGCGTGCTATGACTGTGAGCTGGCTGGATGCGTGGGGGCCTCATTGTACCTCCCGCTCTGCACGTGTCCTTGGTTTGACGCACAGGTGTCCAGGAGCAAGGGCCGACACCCGTACCCCCTGCATCACCTGCAGAGAAGAATGTTTGCATGTGGAATGAACTGAGCCGCCATGACACCCGGATAAATTCACAGATGTAGTAGGACGAGAGGAACATAACCCACAACACATCAGGACAGACATATTTTACATCACAACTTATCCATCCAGGACCTAACAACTATTCTGGATAGAAACACAACAAATGCCCTGTCAGGTCCTGTAGAGACATGTCCGAGAACAACACAATCCCACACCTTGTCCCCCCCAAATGAGTCCCCTAATGCTTGAAGCACCACGTCCAAATGTTATGTGTCTCATGTTCCTCATCACCAGACACCAGTCACCACCAATGGTAGAGTACGCAATTAAAAACACACCATGACACCATACAAACAATATATGTTTGCAAGTAAAGAAAACACAATAATGTTTGGCTGGGCCAATGTAGGCGCACAAACACACAAACATGTTTGACTGTGAGGTCACCCATGATGAACACACATATCACCATGGACACCCCATGCTCGTCAAAGGTCTCCATATCTACATATAGCCAGTATAACTTAAAAATGCTGTGACGCGCTGTCAACAAAACCATCTCAGTACGACACCATGTCTACTGTTACCCATCACCGTTCCATCCTTGTTAAGTTGTGCTCCACAGAATATGACATTGTAGGCCACCAATGATTTGTAAAACATTCACAGCTACTGAGTATGACAACGTTCCTGTGTATGTCCAACCACAACTACCCCTATCGCGTTGCTTGGCAAAAAACAGTATAGGCCCACGTCTTGTGTTGGCAGTCAAATCTCCCCAATGATGAGTCACATCAGGAGGGAATCACGGACCAATTGACGCCTCAGCAACTGCAAAAGGCATGTGCTGCGCAAAGGTAATGCTAAACCCCAGTTCCGGGCCCCACCGCCTGTAAATGGCAGAGGAACAAAAGGGGCAAAAAACTTTTTCTTGGCACGATGGCTATGCAAAAAATGTACACTCCAATAGCAAAGGCCCCCAGCAACATGCATCATATGTTGGCACACCCCCCCCCTGTCCAGCAAACAAACAGCTGACAGAACCCATGAATGATTGAGTGTGTGGCCCTCACACGCCCACAGGACAACGCATATTAGGGAGCATGGATTGTAAATAACACACGTTCTGGACTCACTGACCTAACACAGGATACAATCCTACTCTAAAACCCAGGCTACACAGGTGGGTGGAAATGCCCCCCCCCCATCCCTGTGGTGCAGAAGGTATACAGACACAGGTGCCAATACACACCCGACACACACATCTGAACAGTTGCATAATGTTCCGTACCAACACCAGCATCTCCAACCATCACATATGGCTGTGAAACGGATGTGACATGGCTAATCATGTCCCCTGTTAAACAAATCGTCTACCGACAGGTCCGGTGTAATTATGTAAAAGTCACAACAGTGTCGGTTTTGGCTGAATGGGAGTTCATGTAGCTATAGCACAGGTGGCCAATATCTGCAACACATGGGTAATTGTTACGTAAAACACATACATATATGACTACTCATCGAAGATATATATGGAGAGATACTCACCCAGCAATATACAGTCAACCCGTAATGGGTCCATCCCAAATTCCCTAAATAGTGCTGAGGCGATGCAGGATATAGGAGTCATGGGTGGACCCTGGAAACCTTGGGAACCACATTCAGAAATATGCAGATTAGCATCACATACAACCTGAACATTCCAGGGAATGGTAGTGTTTGCGCGGTTTGCGGAAACCACCACCTCCCTGTCCTCTGGGCGGGACCAGGGCAACATGTGTGCAATCAATAGACTCCCTATACACGTGTGGTATCCCCCGGCTAACGCCGTCAGAAAGGCCGTGGTCCCGGGTCCTCCCAATGTTGCCATACTGTGGGGAAGGGCTATGTACGTCCCCCACCCGCCTGACCATAGCACGCAGTACCTGGTGGAGACAGCGTGAGAAGTGGGGGCGGCTCATGCCACCCACTGCTGACCCCACAGATGACCTGGAAAAACAGCCAGAGCGCAAAGAAATGTAAGGCAGCAAGGAGCTTGACTACACCTGGTTAATGGCCCAATTTGGGACCGGCTAGGTTCAGGGGCTCAAGTGTCAGGTAGCAGATTTCTCTCATACATCCCCCTAAATAGCCCTTGTGCTCAGTCCCGGTACAGGGAGTATGACCCTGGTTCCTCACGCATGCCCTGGAAGCTGGTCCCTGGGGGCCATATAGAGCCGCAGGCTCTGCCGAAGCATGCACCTCAGTACGCCGTCCTGTGTGCCGTCGCCGCCACAGCACCTCTCTTGGCCCAGCTCGCCGCAGCAGCAGGTCTGAGTTGCTGCGGGTCTACACCCATGGCCCCTGTGCCACAGCCCCATGGTACCATCATCTCCCCTGTCCAGCAAACCGTAGCATCTGCCCAAGTCTTTTGGGCACATGCAACAACTATTATTGGGTTTTTCCCTCCATTGTAAAGCCCTCTGTTGGACTACACAAGCACAAACACACAGACAAACACAGACACACAGACACACAGACACACATACACACACACTTGCCCCAAACACTGCAACAAATGGCAAACCAACCACAAACATCAAAGACAACAGACAACTCCCACAATATGGCTCACTACAGTGTTGCTCCAGGATTCTCCAAAACAAACACCACGCGGGCGCCTACCAAAACATCAGGCCTCCCTTCCAATGTTTGCGTCGACTTAGCACCCTCTTTTCTACCAGTGTACAGGTTTATTGTTCCGTTTTGGTCGGTACCTGCGCCCCCGTGTGCGCAGTGCGCATGCGCTAGGAGGTCACGATCGCCGCCTGTCCTGGTGCGTGCCGCGCATGTGCAAAGCGTTTGTCACGTGTGCGTGTGTATGAAACTGCGACGCGCATGTGCCAAATTGGGGCGCGGTGCGTTTGGGCTGTGCGCGGGAGCCCATCCGTATGAACCCCGTTACGCATGGGCGTATGCGTTTCACCAAAGTCATGATGCAAACACAAACGGGTTCATTGCGCTAAGAGTGGCGCTTGCGTGTCGCGCAAGCACCTTAAAAAGGACCAGCGCATGAGCCATGCGCAATTCAACACAGGCGCGTCGTAACACAAGCATCTGCCGTCGCCATACGTCCTGCTGCCAAACAAGCGCCCACAAGGCCGCGTTAAGAGGTGCGCACTGTCGCATAACGCCACACAACCATAGAGCGAGACGCATGAGCATGCACAATGAACCACAGGCGCGTCGCACAAGGCAAGTGACGTCACACAGTGGCGCATGCGCAACGTATGCACCATCCCAACAAAACGTACAAATGCAACCAAACGGAAAAGCCAAAATGTTGAGGGTTGTTTGAGGAGTCAGAGCGACGTAGTGTATACAGGAGTTGATGTACTGTGAGAGGTGGTGTAGTGAGAGGTGGGGTCATTGTCATTTGGGTAGGCCACATTTTCCCGTGGTGTTTGATAAGTTACCCATATCTGTAGTCTGGTCATTGTTGGTGTGTTACCTTGTCTGTGTATTGTGTTAGTGACTGTTCTGTTCCTGTGCTGCCGTGCCTTGGGGTGGGGTCGGGGTTGCGGTGTCGGGCCCGGGCGGGTGGTGGGAGGGGGGGCGGGGGTGAGGTGCCGGGGGGAGGCGAGTGGTGAGGTGAGCGGGGAGCAGAGAGGAGGGAGGGAGGCCGATGGAAGAGACAGGACCCGAAGCAAGCGGGGGGAGGGGGATTGACAGGGAGAACACACAGGGGTACAGAGAGAGATAGGGAGCCAGGGACAGAGAGACCAGAGAGGGACGTAGAGAGAGGGATAGGGATAGGCAGGGAGGGACACAGACCAGAGCAGGGACAGAGAAGAGGGGCAGAGGGAGGCTGAGGGTGGGGGAGGCTGAAGCCTGGTGTATTTGCGGTGGATGTGGTGCCGCCAGTACCACTAAAGGCAGGGCCTGCGGGGGGGACTGAGGGACCTTTGGAGGTGGGGGCACGTGCCAGGGCCATCAGTACCTTGCAACAGCGCTGCTCCCAGCAGGCACACAGGGAAGAGGAAGCGTGTCCCTGTGTCTGAGGCTCTCATTAGGGAGGGCATTAAAATTCACAGACGCTGAGAACCACAACCTCCTCTCCTGGTCCTTGAAAATTACGAGGTTCTGTTTCGGCCGACAGAGCACAAGGACAGGCACAGCAGGGCGTAACGCGGTGGTGGGAGGCGGTCCAGCGAGGGGGTCGCCAGAGGTCAGGGGGCCCCCCCACGCGTAACATAGGATAGCCTGAAGAAAATATATTCCCGACATCAAAAGCGGTGTACGGCAGCACCTCTTGTGCCGACAAAAAAAAAAAAAAAAACATGCTAGGGGTACAGGAGGAGGGGGCCCCCTGCCAGCCATGCTGACCGCCCCCTGGAGCAACAGCTTGCCGAACGCCTCGTTCCGGTCTACACCTATGGTCTGCCTGCGCTGCTGGATACTGCAGATCCACATTTGCAGGTAAGTATGTCATGCAATCCATCACAATCGCATAACCTCCCTGAGATTGATCAAATGTGTATACAGCTGACATTTGCAGATGCACACACATACCTATCTCCCCATTCCAAGGAGGTCGTTATCCTTGTTGTCTGAGGCTGTGTGCACACCCCATCTACCCTATGGTGGCCAACACATAGACACAGTGCGAACACTATGGTCGGTAGGACGTGAGGTTCAGAGGATGTTTTGCGCAATGGTGTCTGGGGTTGTTTCCCTGAGGGTGGAATGATAAAAGAGGCCCGTGTAATCATATGTAGATGGTGATTACTGGTCTGCCAACACACTGGTGGCATGGAACAGTTGTAATGGGAAGTGGGTATTTGCCAGGGTATGGGCGAAGGTGAATTGGTCACCACAAGATGCAGTATACGGAAATATACATCCCCACTGTAAAATTTAACAATCCGTCATTTGTTCATGTTTTACAGAGTATTGTAAAAAATGGGGAAAGCACACTATAAATGTACCTGTACTGTAAACCCAGTTACCCAACCCAGCCCGCGTCATGTGACCCTTGTCAGGATCAATGACGGCTGGTACACACACAGCAGATGTATGAGAGAGTTAGTGGGAGAGGAGGAACATCCAGGCCTTGGCCGTAAACAATTCCCTCAGTCAGTCCTGACACGTTCTGCAAACCCTTTGTTCATGCAACACCAATCATTGACCATTGGGAAGCCAAGGGTTATAGCAACCACGAGGGTTCCCAATTATTGCACAAACCACTGTCAATTACAGTCATACCCATCTATGGGATCTCACAGCTCATTACAGGGTAACTATGGCGTCAGTACAGCTGGACTGTTTTGCAGGGCTCACCCCACTTTGACAAGGGTATTGCTGGCAGATGTCAGATGTGGATGACACATGATGTTATCTGTGTCTACACATCTCTGTCATGCATTGTTGGTACCCCTCTCACACCTGTGTGTGTATGCAAGTAGTGGATGACACTAGTTAATATTATGTGGCGTGTCCGTGAACCGTGTCTCACACGTACGGACACTCAGATTCCCCCTGGATCATATCCCCTACATAGAGATATGTTGTTTAACGTACACAAGAGTACATGGTACATCTCACAGATGTGTGTGGATATATTCTGGGTATGTCCCCAACCCACGTCAGCCTGCATGCACCCGCCCTCTCAATGTCTGCCTGTAATTAGGTGAAAGACAGTGGTCAGCCAACCGTGCTGCTACTAGAAACGTCACTGGGATGAGGGGACACCATGTACCATGTCCTGGGGAGTCCACGCATATTTGTGCCCACTCTGTCCACCCCCCCATGGGTCAGCTGTTCCCCCCAGAGGGCCGGACACCATTCCTGTGTCTCTCACTGCACACACACCTCACGTTTTTCCGGAATGGTCCTTGCCAGTCACAGGATCACCCTGCAAAACTGCTGGTGTGTTTGCAAAGACCGTTGCCATATGACATCTGCTAGCCATTGCTTGCCCTAAACAGCCAAATGTTACAGCAAAATGTGCATGTCCCGGCCTTCACATTGTTTCACATCCCCATCTTCAGCTCCCCTGGCTCCCTGCCCACCCACCCTCTGTCACTCTGTCTCTCTGTGTTTAGCAAGCTGCCCCTGCATCGGGCAGTCAGCCCCCTGATGTGCTGTGGTCCATTCAGTGTCCCAGTCATCCCCCTCTCACAAGGTGATGCGTGTTAGCTGATTGGACATGTGTTCCGTGTTGTAACTATATAAAAGGGTGCATGCACCTGCATGAACAGAACCTTACACCTGGACGACATCTGTCCACATGGACGTTGTGTGTGCAATCATGTCACAATTCACAATTCCCCCCCCCCCCATGTCACACCACAAAAAACACCACAAGTATGCAATACACAGAGACAAATATTGTAGCTGTGTGATACACAGCTGTCATGTAACCCTACATAGGCTTTGATTTGCTGCCAGCCCCATGGCCAATGACTATCCTGACGGGGCCCCCCCCCCAACGTATCAGGGATAGTACATCCTTAACACATCCCATACAACTTCTGAGCGGTAGGTTTAACAGGACTAGGGATCGTGGGGATCATGTATCTGTGGCATGTGTAGAGGTAATGCACATACCCATTCACTTGCAGTCTGGCTCAGTGCTATCACCCTCCCCTTACGTCACACTCACACATGTACATTGGCCAGTCAAATGTGGTGACATGTGACTGTTGGGGGGACGGGGACAGCACAGAGTATGGGTGGTGGTGCACCATGGGTAGCCTAGTATCCACACCTGCCAGTACAGCAGCAGACAGTACAGCAGTGCGGGCATAGATTTCCTGACACATGGTATGGGAAATGTCCTGGCCAGGTGTGTCAATACACGTACTAACATGACCGAAGGGCAGATGTGTCACCCTTCGACCCTGTGGCTGCAGTAGTAACACATGACCTGTGCTCTGATGATGACATATGTCCACCATGAGACATGTTGTGTACCCTCTCAGTTGCAGCTAGCCCTGTATTGGCGTGTTTATCCCCCCACCTAGGGTACAGGGAGACATCCAACATGTGGTACACATCCCAGCAGTGTGTGTGACACTGTTCCAGACATGTCATGGAGTAGAAGCCCCTACACAACTGCACCATCCGGGTCATCTCATCGTCACTGTGCATTTGTGTGTGACTGTTTCCTGTTTATTGACATACTCTACGCACACTGCTACATGTGCCTGTCAATTGTCTCAGGATTCCTCTGCAGTGGTATCGTCCTACATGAGGTTCGTGGAAGGTACATGTAGCACTGGGGAGACAGTATGTCCATGTGAATATGCCGTGAGCATGCAATGCACACCCTAGACTGTCAAGGATCACCTGTTGGTGCTGTGTAGCCCTGTCAGCACATACATTACACACATGGGGTGTGTGGATCGATCGATGCTAGATGGCCATATGGGATATAGAAAAACCTGGAGGCCACACAGGGCATGCACGGCTGACTCCCAGACCACTTTTAATGACACAGGTACCATGGTTGTGGGCCGATAGGTATGTGGGGGCTCTGTATGTATACCACACATTCAGGGTACTCTGAATATCACATATGGGTGGTCTGGATCACACACGTAGATGTTGTGTACAGCTTACACATATGGTATTTATCTGTGTGTGCACACAATACAGGTGACTATAGTACATTGCCGACACCTGTGGAGCAGGAGGAGGAAGAGGAGGAGGAGGAGCTGGAGGAGGAGGAGGGGGAAGAGGAGGTGTGGAACAGAGAGAGCCCTGATACGGTGGTTGATGTGGGGAGTAGTCGCCAGGGGGAGAGGCCTGGTTCCCGGGAGGGTCACATGGGACCTCCACGGAGCCCCACACCACCAATGTTGTCTGCAGCAGGATATGCTGCGGCAGCAGCACCAAGGCGCAACGAAATGGCGAGGATGTGCTACTACTACATGAGCTGCGTGCCCGTGGTGCTGCATCGCAACGCGACAATGGAAGGTGGGTAATTAACATTCCTTCCATTAACCATCACTATGCTGTGTGTACATAGGCTCACAGATGTGCACCCTGGGGCAGGCCTGTCAAGGTTTAAGATGCCACACAAAGACACTTGTTGTTACAGAAGCTATCTTTGTGACACACATCAGCGTGCACTATGTGCAACACAGTGCTGGCATGGGAATCAAAGTGTGAGCCACACATGCACAGCATCCTATATATCATGACACACAATTGCTGTGCCAGACCAGTACCAGCAAGCAAGCACTGTGCCACAGGGTATACATCCCCTATGTATACTGTGCAGTGTGTTTGCCCACACACCTGTGCACAGCTAAGAGGGGAGATGTGGAGGGGGCGTGGCCACCACACACACAAAACACACACACCTCTAATCCATCTCAGGGGTGTGTATGTGGTGTATGTGACAGCATACCCTCTACAGCTGTGATATGCGTGTCCACATTACACATTACACATTTGAGTTACCTAATCTTTGTGCCTTTGTTGCCCAATGACACTGTTACACACAGCCTGACAGCCAAGAGAGTGTGTACAGCTACAGATGCAGATGTAACAGTACTGATGCGTCAGGTGCCCTCTGTTTGTGAGGGTACACAAAATGGTGAACATATAACAGGAAGGTCTAGGCCCCCTGACTGTAGCACACCCATGTGCCATGCTACATGTGACAACTGTACCGTGCAGCAGCGCAACAAATCAGGGTTCACATACACAGGCGGGACATATGTGTGATATGCAACGTGATAATGGCCCCCCATCCCACATAGGCTTTATCAACAGGTGTCCACACAGCATCATAGACGGACATTTATCGTGTACAGTGCCTAATACACACAGAGAGCACTATATGCACACTGGACAGAATCAGATGTTCCTTTCCCCTGTTTTTGGGGGGGCAACACGCCCCTGCGGTCACCTGAATGCCCACAACTAGGGTGGCTGTGTGTGACATACAGCCAGAGTTGGCGACGCTGTCCCGCACATGGATATTCCTAATGTACATTCGTCTGAGGCGGATGGCCATTAGGTCTTCTATACGCCACATTACGTGTCCTTGCATCAGCATTGTGGATGAGGCCATCAGGTGATGTGGCGGGGGGGGACATAAAGTGGAGTCCAAACTGTATGGCATCACACAGGTAACCTGTGATGAGGCCAAGTTGCGTTTTGGGGTCAGCAGCTACACAGGCAGACCCGGTATAGGTTCCCCTGACCCCAAACAGACACAATATCCCAAATCCCAAACCTACATCCCCAAAAGGAAACGTTAAGCTGCGACAGCAACAGACTATTCAGCACCCTCCTGACATTGCAGATCCAGACAGTTCACGTGAAAAAAACAGTTCGCACTCACGGTAACATGCCCATTCAAACATGTATGTACAGTTGCGCTCATCCGCTGGGGAATACCTTGTGATGCCATGTGGCATGGTAGTCAGGTCGATGAACAGCAGTCTCATACAGGTCCAGCATGTGAGCAATGGCTGTATGGACAGGTCAGGTTGTGCTCACCTTCCCCTGGCGTCCACAATAGCCTATAGACGGCAGACACACATTCCATATTTTGACCCACCACACCCACTACAGATGCTATACATTGGCCCTGGCAAAGGCACATTCCATGACATGACCAGGTGATACGTACGTTCGTGTGCCAAATGCAACTGCTAGCTCACCCTCTGTGCTGTGCGACGCAGGGGCTGGTTATACACCCAGGGACATCTGGCCTGTGGCTTGGTGTGAGCAGACTGCTCATTCGCCCACTAGGGATTCCGTCCTCCCTCTTGACATATCTCACAGACACATGCCCTCTTTCCCGGAGGGATCATACATAGGTGACGTGTGTTGTAACGTGAGTCCTCACATCATTCCATTCCTAGGCCGTGGAAAATGTTTTGCCCCATGCCCGTGGTTTGGACGGTTGGTCTCCAAGTGACAGCTGTAGTACCTGGGATCCTCACACATTTCATTCCCCCCTCTGACCCTGGTACTTGCACTGTAGGTTTGGGTTATCCACCTCGGGATACCAAGATGTCTGAGCCCTGCATTGCTGTATCCACTACTGGACTACGCAGCATCCCTGTGTCATAGTGCTCACCAGGCTCTTGCCTCCACAGCACATTGTCTCGTGGTTGGTGTATGCCCTGGGCTACCCTCACCTGTCGACTGCCACAGTTGAGATGCCTGCCATGTTGCCGCCCTCACATGTACACCTTCTGTCACCCTCCCGTGTTTGTGGCGACCTGGGTGTGCCTGTAGGCTAGCATTGGATGTGTTTGTTTGTGAGCTATGTTTCCCTTGGGATGTATGCTTAGGTGAGCCATCCCCCATGTACGGGTACACCGTGTGTCCTCTTTCCTACCCAGGGCTGTGTGTCAGCAGGAGCAATGCAATATGCAACACTGCTGTCTGCATTTGGATGGATGCTAATATTGCACCGTGGAACAACACATGTCAATAGGGCCCGTGATGTGATGTGACCCGCTTCACACCTCACCCCTGCCTTGCCTGCTGCCAGGCACAATCAGGGATGGCCCACTCTCCTATATCCAGGGCTGAACACACTTATCTGAGGCCTGTCACTAGCATTTGCATGCCTAGCATACCCCTGTACATGTACGTCTGGAGTCTGGGACCCTGTGCAGCAGCAGGACTACATCACCGTGGCCCTTGAGGGCACACAACATGGGCCCCAAGGTGTACATGCACTGTTTTCTGCCCACTGGGGTCACCCCCGGGAGGGGTTGGTGTTGTGAGAGAACCTTAGCTGTCACCCACATGTGGGAGTGTTGGGTCAGCCCTGGGTATGTTCTGGGAACCGCTGTACACAACCCCATCGCACATTGTCATGAGCACTGCACTGGTCACATGGCCGGTGTGTGTGTGTCCATCTGCTCGACCCCAACGTTCCCTGCCTGTATGCATCCCATATCTCCTACTCATTGTGTATCCCCTGGTGTTGTTGCAGTCAGTCGCACACCCTCCAGCCACCCACACAATGTACACTTATCTGCTGTCTGTCTCTAATAGTACTGGTACATCTGATGGACGTTGTCTAGTTCTTGCACACACAGTGTATCCGTGTGCCTGTGTCTCACAGCACGTTCTCAGACGGCTGCCTAGTGTGTGAACCTACCCAATCATGATGATGCATATATTCATATGATACATGAAAGGTATTGTGGGTAATGTAGTTCATTTACCACAAACACAGCCGGAGACAATACCTTTGTTGTGGAACCAGTGGTAAAGCCAATAACCAACGTCTTATATTGATGGGGTTTAATTCACCCAGCACAAGTATGCTTGGTAGCATATAAATGAGGTTACTTGCGTGCAGTATTTAAATTGATAACATAAAGTCACAAATCAACTCATGAAAACAACCTTCACCCTGTCAGGCAATTAGCTAATGTTTTCCTAGCAAAGAATACCAAATGAAAGGTCACAAATAATGAATACACCTTGCTGCTTAGGTTAACCTCTGCTTATGTCCCACACAGATCCTGCAGTGATTCTCTCCTTGCTCACACACAATTAGGTGCAGCTTTCATTAATATCAATTCCCCAGCTGAAAACCCTGAGCTGGCTGGCTGATACTGTGTGAGGCCATATCCTGCTTTAGGAACTGTTCGTAGTGCAATAAAGAACAAGGTTAGGTTTCTTTGTGATGGCTGATGTGTTTCCTCACAGAGAGCTAGCAATCGCACTTTGATAGAGAACCACTCCATGTAAACAATAGTTTCATCTGCTGTGATTTCCCCCTCATCAATAAGCATAGGGTGACTATCATAAAATAGCACAGATGAGTCTTTCAGTAGGGAACTATCAAGAGAATGCTCATTGCCCTGCTGCCATTCACTATTAGAGATAGGGTCGGGATCAGTGTTCATACCTGAACCGCCCTTGCTGCCATGGTTCATCTCTGTATAGCCTGGCCAGTATGTACTCCAGTTCTTATGTCCAGCCTTCCAATCGTTATCCCTGGACACTGGATCTCCTCTCACATACCTTCTGGCATAGGTCCTATGGTCCCTTCCACGTGCAGTCTTCTCTCTCACCAGTAGCCACGGGTGATTCCTATCTCTGCCACTCCATTCCTCTGGGTGACCCCAGTCCAATGGTCTCTGCTGGCACTTGGAATACCTCCCAGTATAGGTACTGCCTTGGACTCTCCTAGATCTCTCAATGGCCTTTCTGCTCTTCCTTCCAGAGGGTTTCCTTCCTTCTCTATCCGTTTTGCTTGGCCTCTGCTTCTACAGGTGATATTGGAACCTGTAGCCCTTGCTGTAGCTGGGCTGGAGCTTGTAGCTGGGCTGTAGCTTGTAGCTGGACTGGAGCTTGTAGGTCTTGCTGTAGCTGCTATCTGTAGAAGCAGCTCTATTGTTATGCTGTCTTGATGTGTGCTCCTCCCTATCACAGCGCAGCTGTGCTGAATCAGGCCCTGCCCTTTGAGATGAGTGCCTAGGGATTACCTCATAGCTCTCTTGATTGAACACATGTATTCTCACTTCAGCCCCCTCCTGGATGCTGGACACCTGGTGCATTCTGGGACTGGTAGTCTTTTATGTGTGAGCTATGTGTTATTACCTCTACCAGGACTGACAGGAGTCTTGTTCAGAGTCACATCACCCTTTCTATAACTCCTACCTGAGCCATGATAGGCTTCCTTAGCAAAACGTACATGGTGTATGTCCTGTGTGTAATGTTTCTATACATCAAAATATGCATCTCAGTAGTACAGTTTGTACCATGCAAAGGGTATTTGTGTGATATGTTTTGCCTAGATCTGCTTGACAATTGTACCCGCCACAGGTAACTCAATGACCACCATCTCTTCCCCACACAGGCATTCGTCAGGAACTTGCAGCTATACGGCACAATGGAGAAAGCCTCATACAGGAGGTGGTGCTTCTGCGCCAACACATCCAAGATATGCCTTATGGGAGGATGTGTGTGGCCATGGAGTGCATCCAAGCTGCCCTGGAAAGGATGGCACCACCGCCCCCTGCCGCCCACACCGCCACCACCACCACCACCCACACCCCCGCCACAGGCACAAGATGACCGTGTGGGGCCAGCTGCAGGGGAACGTATTTTGCAGCGTGCCAGACGTGAGAGGCAGCGCCGTCGCCAATAGTGCAATACCTATTACTGTAACATTGCATACATATAAAGTCTCCGTCCAATGTTTCTCTCCTTTTTATAGCATAGTTTGTGTGCACATGCATGCCCTGACCATTACCTGAGGGGTTCAGATCTGGCCCGGTATTGCCGGGGTGTCCATACTGTCTTGTATTACTGCACACATGGCATTGCACATAGTATGCCTGTTTGATGTACACCGCGCTGATTTTAATAGCGCGGTATAGAAGCAAATGTTAAATAAATAAATAACTAAAATAAATATATTTCATAACTGCATACGATCTGTGCATTGGCCCTTGGCTGCAATACACCAATGTTCACATAGGCCCAATGCCACATTGTGGGCAGCTGCAGGGTTACAACAACACTATCGTGGCCATTCCACGGTCACACCCCCTGATACTGTGCACATTGGGTGAGGCTCTGTGGCCATTGGCCCTGTCATTGGCAGGGGTGACATGCGTGTCCCGCCCCTCCATGGCACACATGTGTCAGAGGGACACATGGGTGTCATGCGTGTGTGTGCGATGCTGCTCTGCACCAGCAATTGTTGTGGGGACAGACACATCCCTGTGACATGACTGTTTAGGCGGGAGATATTAACAGCAACATGACCTGTGGTTACCCATGTCCCATTCCTATGCACAGATGTTCATCACACAGCTACGCATGTGGTGCAGGTAACATTATGATGGCCATGGCCACGCTACATGTCCAACCAGGTGTATGGACCTTCCCATGCTTGCCTACATGTTGTGTGGTGAAGGTACACACGTGACCAGTGAGGCAGGTTCAAAACATGTTTATTATAACAAACTGTCACACAATGGCCAACATGCCCAACATAAACACACGCATGAGGTGGGGGCGGGGGCAAACACAGCGCAGCAGAGGGCACATAGGGGCATCACAGGTGCCAGCCGTGGTACCTGTAATGCTGTTCGGCAGGTGGCCATCGGGATGCCAGATGCACCACATCACTGGCCACCTGCCGAACAGCCCCAGTCAAACACTGCAGGGCGTGGAACACGACACGGATGTCGTGTCGTACGTCATCCAGGGCCATGCACACATCGTCGATACACCTGCCAGCACACAGACACACATTGTCTGTGGTCTGTGTGCTGGCATGAGCATGAGGTGTACCAGTGGCCCTGGGTGACGCACGATCGTGCTCACGTCCGTGCCGTGCAGACGCCTGCAATGCCGGACTGGTGCCCCGGTGGCCCTCTGCTGGGCTGTGTTCCCCCCCAACCAACCCCAACCCCTCCCCGCTCCTTCCATACCCACCCCCCACCCTCCCTGCCCACACAATCACCCCAACTCCCCCCTCCCTGCCTGCACCCCTGCCCACGTTGCCCCTCTGTCCTGCACCCCCCTCTGTCCCATCCCCATGCTGCCCCTGGTTAGGGGTGTGCCTGCTGCCATCTTCCTCGTCCTCTCCCACATCACTGGAGGAAACCACCACCACATCTGCCCTCTCTGGTCCAGAATGTGGCTGCTCCATCCCACCAGGCTGGTCGTCCTCCTCCTCCACCTCCTCCTCCTCCTCCTCGGTTGTGTGCCGGGTGGTGGGCCTCCGGAGACTGTGGGCAGAGGTGTGTGGCGAGGCGTCGCTGGCATCACTGTCTGTGAAGGATGACATACATCAGGTGATGTCCATGTGTGTCACATACCAAATATGCAGATGCAGGTGGGAGACAGGCTGGTGGCCCTATGGCACACCTGAACCTGTGAGTTGCCCATTCCAATACTCACCATCGTGGTGGTGCTGGCGCTCCCTGCAGGCACGTGTGAGGAACTCCGGGTGGAATTTGCGAAGTTCGCGCCCCTTCTTCCTCAGGTCCTCCACCTGTGGATATGCAAAGGTTGTCAGGTGTCAACACATACCACCTGTCACTGGGGCTATGGGTGAACATACGTTGACTTGTCTGGCCCACACCATGCTACTCCCCCACCCCTGCTGTTTGGGGCATATAGAGCATAGTAACCGACCTCCAGCAGTCAGTCCCTCCCACATGTGCAAATAGGTTAGCACATAGGTGTCACTGCCGTATGACATGAGCATAGCTTACATCCACCTGCACTGTCATGTAGGGCATCACACATCAGCATCACAAAGTGACTGCATGCTGCTCCTCACCCATATCCCCACAACAACCTGTCAGAACGGTGGACTGGTGGGGGTGACTGTGAGAGACAGGGGTGTAGACGAGTGGCCATAGGTGGGACGTCACAGAGACAGAGGGGATGAGGGAGGGAAGATCACCTAGGGCACATGGTGTGCATTGTAGGTCACATCCCTGCTGTGCAATGACAGCAGCTGTCAAAGGTGTGTGTGTTTGATGTATCCCGGAAGGGGCAGGACATGGTGAACGCTGGAGGTGACCAACTCTGAGCGTTTGCCACTGTATGATACCCATAGTGTGTATCCCCTGTGGGGCAGCTCACCTACACAGTTGGCTTCTGTGTCCCCCTCTATGGGTGTTGCCTCATGGACAGCCATGTGTGTACCTGGTCTGTCACAGCAGCACCATAACACATCGCATCCCTATGTGTGTGTGCCCTCATGTAGTGTTGCTTAGGCGCATATTGGGGATGTGTCATACACAACCCGCCTGCTGCGATGCCCCTACTTGTACCCCTTGTAAGCTAGTGTGGCCAGCTCCCACACGGCATGCAGGGGTGATAGTATGAGATATGTCCTCACATTGTGTTGTGAAGGGTGGGTGTGTTTGGGTGTTTTGCATGGGCCACCTCCCATGGTTGACAGTGTCCAGTCCCCCTATGGTGTGTAGCAACACACATGCATGGGGGTACATGGTGATCATGAGCTGTCCCATATCTCTGTCAGTGGTTTGCAGGGCGGTGGGGATGTACCTGACCAGGTGGTGGGATGTCCTCTATTTGGTATTGCGACTGTACAAGTTACGCCTGGTTGTTTCCCAGATATGTTGGTGTGTGGAACATGTACATTTCTGTCATGTAGAGCTGGGTGTGGTCCATGATGGCCATATGACCGATGGGCTACATTAGACATGCACAGTGTGTAGTCATTGTTGTCCTTGCATTTGCTGTGTAGTACTGTTTGACCACCCTGCACAAGCCAGACGTGTCAGCATCCACCTCATAGATCCTTGCTGTCACATTGTCCATGACAGTCAGACACACATACAGTGGGTGTATCAGACATTATCGTGTGACAGACATGTCACTTTTGGAGGCATATGCCACAATGTCAGGGGCAGGGACTCACCCCATGTGTCCACACCAGCCCAATGATAACCTTTTGCCATCATTTGCCCTCGCTACAACCATGACTGTCAGGCACGTACCATACCTTCCCCATGTCATATGGGAGGGCCACATCTAGGTGCTCTACATGTTCATGAGACGCCATTCCAATACATCCCCTGCAACCTTGTTTGGGACAGTATCCTGTGTGAGGGCAGGGATCCATGGCACACACAGCAGCCACACAAGCTGTGTTCATACACCAGTAACAGAGTGTCTGACAACATGTCATCTGTGACATTGTGTTGTGAACATAACCGACTACACCACAATGGGGTGCACAGGGGGCTTTCCATTTTGCACCACTGCTAACGTCTAACGCTGCCTAGTTATTCTCACAAACTGTGCCATGTGGGTAGGGTTTGGGGGGGGATATCCCCTCCTGTTCAGGGTGTTATCCTGTATGTCTTGATGTCCAGCCAGGGTGGGACCCTCCCCTGGCGTATGTGGCTATGGATGGATATCAGCCTCATGTCCCCTGTGTTGCATCTCATTTTCGACTGCAACTGAGTGGAACATGTCCACAGGCCAGGCCAGCCCCCAGTGGGTCTGAACTTAGGGTGTGACTACTTTCCATTTTGGACATGCTGGCACCCCCTTGCAATTCACATTACTGGACTCTGAGCCGTCCCATTCTCTAGGCACCTAGGGGGATTGCACATATGTTGTCCCTGTGGTTTTTGGGAGCATGCAGTGTTGGAACACAGGCGCGTAGTGTCTGCATTTACATGGTACCAATGTGTCCCACACAATAGACATCTGCATTGAGGGTCCATATGCCCATGCTGTGCGCCAAAACATTGTGTGTGCCAATGACACAATACGTGTGTCCTGGGGGGTTGTCTGGTACCCTGGTGTACTAGGGATGGCTGCAGGCCCGTGTCTTTGCCACATCAATCTGTGTGCTAGTGACACCTGCTATGCCTTTGCAGTTGTCATGGACACATCCCATGCCCCAATGCTAAACACGTGGTGTTATGACGCATGTGCCGACTCCCCACTGGTATAGTGGTTATTGACTCCCTTTGTTGGGCCTGGTGGTAACACCAGAGCTGTTGTCACCAACTGCATTTGTCAGTGCCACTGCCAGGGCATCCCTATGTTGTGGGGTTTATGTCCCTCTGGGAACATGCCACAATATGTTGGTCTAGATGTGATCCACACGACACATGGTGAAACACTGGGGAAATGGCTACCAACACAGCCACATTGTGGGGGGTGGGGGGTGTTTGCGCATGGCTGGACGTCTCGGCCAAACCACACCCCTGGATGCCATCCCACTGGTCAATCATGGTGACAGGTCACATGTGGGGCCTTGGCAGTCAGCACACTAGGCATGGCTGACAGTGACCAATGTGTGTTTGGCACTCCTGGAGCATGTCCTCCCGCACATGGTGTGTTCTCCATGCTAATGGCATGGTTTGGGCCTATGCATACATAGAAGAGCAACGTATTTGGGTAATTCTCAGTGTTCCCCTGGTGTTGTCTTTGAATCATGTCAACACAGCTACTAGTGCTGGGATATCAGATACACCAGTGTCACAGTTAGTGGGGCCCTCAGCAGTGACACACACAGGGGTTGCTTTCCCATACAGGTGTATTGCACTTAGACGGACACAGAGATGACATTTTTCCGTGACATTATGCACTGGGGAGCAGCAATTGGGCTTTTCAACAGGGCAGGCCACATGAGCTGTGGGGTACTCCCATAGGCTTTTATGGTGGATGGGGGGGAGCAGTCGCATACTGTCTTGCTCACTGCATCACAGACAGATATGGGTCAGTGCCCTCATGCCTATTCCAGGTGAATATCTGTCCCCAGTGCCACATACATGCCTCAATGTGGGTGTGGACATGTGTGCAGCGACACCTATGAGCAATGTCCATGTCTCCCTAAATGCATGGGGACGTCTCCCTTTGGCACCCTTGACAGACATGGCATTGGCATGGCACATTTGTTTGGCCAATGTGGATGTCCATGGGGAGGCCTTTAGCCCAGTAGGTATTACATTAGATACATGTGGGGTCACATTAACTGTACATGTCATGCAATCCAAACGCAATGGCACCCAGATGTAACGGTAAACATGTTTGTGTTCACATACATGTGACATTGAGTGGTTTGCCCTGAGCACCGTGGCAGGGGGCAGGTCCATGACACATGGATATCTAGATGGCCATGGATGTAATTACCTGACCCAACACATGAGTTGTGTGTCCTGTATGTCATAGGGCTACTGATAGCTACATCAGACGTACCTTGACGACTGTGAGACACAGCATACTGGCGATGGTGGACATGCATCTGTCACCTTCCAGCTTCTCGGGTGGTTTTATGTTCCTCTGACCTGTGTCCCTGAGGGTTCTATGAGATGTGCGTGCACACACTACGGACAATGACACATTACACGGATATGTGCTGTTTCGGCCCCTGTACATTTGTGGATGATAGGCTGTAGTGTGCAACCTGGATGTGTGTCTGGAACCCCCCAGAGGCAGCTGTGAGGTACATGTAGACAAAGGGTCATTGTGCCTGTAGGCATTTGTGTAGGTAAACATCAATTCTGCATACATAGCTGTGCTCATGTCCCTCTCGCAAGGGTTTGGGCTTCCATCTCGAGGCTACTGTGTGATAGCTTTTGTGAACGCACAACCATATCAGCATCTACCATAACATGTCCATACATGTACAGTGCGTGTGTTGGACTATGTGCCACATAGGGCAGGTGTGTGTGTTGCAACCAGACCACTATACCCTAGGTGACATATGGGACTGAGATAACCTCCGTTACAATAAGCTATTAGCCACCACGGTATTGGGTGTCCTACGGCATATCATCAGCAAGATACAGCATTGCAACATGGTGACACCCTGGACGCCAGATGCATGTATCAGGCCTGCATGTGGTACAGATAATTGACTGAACACCAACCTCACACTGCACCATATCACCAGGGTGACTGTGGCATACTGTGATGGGCTGGACAGACAACTGGGGATTGGTGGATGTGTTAGCCTACACTGTCACATGCATACCTATCTCCATGGTGGCAGACAACCCACTTGGATGGCCTCTCTGCACTCCTGGAGTTAGGGAGGGGGGTTCAAGCTACATTAGGACACAGATCCATAGCTCCAGGGTGATAGAGAGCCCACTTGGATGGCCTCTCTGCACTCCTGGGGTTAGGGAGGAGGGTTCAAACTACATTAGGACACAGATCCATAGCTCCAGGGTGATAGAGAGCCCACTTGGATGGCCTCTCTGCACTCCTGGAGTTAGGGAGGAGGGTTCAAACTACATTAGGACACACAACCATAGGCCCAGGGTGATGGGGGACCCACTTGGATGGCCTCTCTGCACTCCTGGAGTTAGGGAGGAGGGTTCAAACTACATTAGGACACAGATCCATAGCTCCAGGGTGATAGAGAGCCCACTTGGATGGCCTCTCTGCACTCCTGGAGTTAGGGAGGAGGGTTCAAACTACATTGGGACACACAACCATAGGCCCAGGGTGATGGGGGACCCACTTGGATGGCCTCTCTGCACTCCTGGAGTTAGGGTGGAGGGTTCAAACTACATTAGGACACAGATCCATAGCTCCAGGGTGATAGAGAGCCCACTTGGATGGCCTCTCTGCACTCCTGGAGTTAGGGAGGAGGGTTCAAACTACATTAGGACACAGATCCATAGCTCCAGGGTGATAGAGAGCCCACTTGGATGGCCTCTCTGCACTCCTGGAGTTAGGGAGGAGGGTTCAAACTACATTAGGACACAGATCCATAGCTCCAGGGTGATAGAGAGCCCACTTGGATGGCCTCTCTGCACTCCTGGAGTTAGGGAGGAGGGTTCAAACTACATTAGGACACAGATCCATAGCTCCAGGGTGATAGAGAGCCCACTTGGATGGCCTCTCTGCACTCCTGGAGTTAGGGAGGAGGGTTCAAACTACATTAGGACACAGATCCATAGCTCCAGGGTGATAGAGAGCCCACTTGGATGGCCTCTCTGCACTCCTGGAGTTAGGGAGGAGGGTTCAAACTACATTAGGACACAGATCCATAGCTCCAGGGTGATAGAGAGCCCACTTGGATGGCCTCTCTGC
Source organism: Ichthyophis bannanicus (assembly GCA_033557465.1). Lineage (NCBI taxonomy): Eukaryota > Metazoa > Chordata > Amphibia > Gymnophiona > Ichthyophiidae > Ichthyophis > Ichthyophis bannanicus. The sequence continues at coordinate 483,816,975 of CM066031.1, forward strand.
ACTCCTGGAGTTAGGGAGGAGGGTTCAAGGAGGGTTCAAACTACATTAGGACACAGATCCATAGCTCCAGGGTGATAGAGAGCCCACTTGGATGGCCTCTCTGCACTCCTGGAGTTAGGGAGGAGGGTTCAAACTACATTAGGACACACAACCATAGGCCCAGGGTGATAGGGTCCCCACTTGGATGGCCTCTCTGCACTCCTGGAGTTAGGGTGGAGGGTTCAAACTACATTAGGACACAGATCCATAGCTCCAGGGTGATAGAGAGCCCACTTGGATGGCCTCTCTGCACTCCTGGAGTTAGGGAGGAGGGTTCATACTACATTGGGACACACAACCATAGGCCCAGGGTGATGGGGGACCCACTTGGATGGCCTCTCTGCACTCCTGGAGTTAGGGAGGAGGGTTCAAACTACATTAGGACACAGATCCATAGCTCCAGGGTGATAGAGAGCCCACTTGGATGGCCTCTCTGCACTCCTGGAGTTAGGGAGGAGGGTTCAAACTACATTAGGACACAGATCCATAGCTCCAGGGTGATAGAGAGCCCACTTGGATGGCCTCTCTGCACTCCTGGAGTTAGGGAGGAGGGTTCAAACTACATTAGGACACAGATCCATAGCTCCAGGGTGATAGAGAGCCCACTTGGATGGCCTCTCTGCACTCCTGGAGTTAGGGAGGAGGGTTCAAACTACATTAGGACACAGATCCATAGCTCCAGGGTGATAGAGAGCCCACTTGGATGGCCTCTCTGCACTCCTGGAGTTAGGGAGGAGGGTTCAAACTACATTAGGACACAGATCCATAGCTCCAGGGTGATAGAGAGCCCACTTGGATGGCCTCTCTGCACTCCTGGAGTTAGGGAGGAGGGTTCAAACTACATTGGGACACACAACCATAGGCCCAGGGTGATGGGGGACCCACTTGGATGGCCTCTCTGCACTCCTGGAGTTAGGGTGGAGGGTTCAAACTACATTAGGACACACAACCATAGGCCCAGGGTGATAGGGGACCCCACTTGGATGGCCTCTCTGCACTCCTGGAGTTAGGGTGGAGGGTTCAAACTACATTAGGACACACAACCATAGGCCCAGGGTGATAGGGGACCCCACTTGGATGGCCTCTCTGCACTCCTGGAGTTAGGGTGGAGGGTTCAAACTACATTAGGACACAGATCCATAGCTCCAGGGTGATAGAGAGCCCACTTGGATGGCCTCTCTGCACTCCTGGAGTTAGGGAGGAGGGTTCAAACTACATTAGGACACACAACCATAGGCCCAGGGTGATAGGGGACCCCACTTGGATGGCCTCTCTGCACTCCTGGAGTTAGGGTGGAGGGTTCAAACTACATTCGGACACAGATCCATAGCTCCAGGGTGATAGAGAGCCCACTTGGATGGCCTCTCTGCACTCCTGGAGTTAGGGAGGAGGGTTCAAACTACATTAGGACACAGATCCATAGCTCCAGGGTGATAGAGAGCCCACTTGGATGGCCTCTCTGCACTCCTGGAGTTAGGGAGGGGGGTTCAAGCTACATTAGGACACAGATCCATAGCTCCAGGGTGATAGAGAGCCCACTTGGATGGCCTCTCTGCACTCCTGGGGTTCGGGAGGAGGGTTCAAAGTACATTAGGACACAGATCCATAGCTCCAGGGTGATAGAGAGCCCACTTGGATGGCCTCTCTGCACTCCTGGGGTTAGGGAGGAGGGTTCAAAGTACATTAGGACACAGATCCATAGCTCCAGGGTGATAGAGAGCCCACTTGGATGGCCTCTCTGCACTCCTGGGGTTAGGGAGGAGGGTTCAAAGTACATTAGGACACAGATCCATAGCTCCAGGGTGATAGAGAGCCCACTTGGATGGCCTCTCTGCACTCCTGGAGTTAGGGAGGAGGGTTCAAACTACATTAGGACACACAACCATAGGCCCAGGGTGATAGGGGACCCCACTTGGATGGCCTCTCTGCACTCCTGGAGTTAGGGTGGAGGGTTCAAACTACATTAGGACACAGATCCATAGCTCCAGGGTGATAGAGAGCCCACTTGGATGGCCTCTCTGCACTCCTGGAGTTAGGGAGGAGGGTTCAAACTACATTAGGACACACAACCATAGGCCCAGGGTGATAGGGGACCCACTTGGATGGCCTCTCTGACCTCCTGGAGATATGGGTTATGTTTCATAGTACATGAGGGCGCAGATCTATATCTCCAGGTTGCCAGGGCACACTTTGAGTGGCTCTCTGTAGCCCTGAGGGGAGGGGAATGTATTATACCACATTTGTTAACAACCCCTGGCCACCTGTGTGCGTCAGGGCCTTTGTGCTGAAGGTTCCACGACCCCTGATGGTTGCCCCTATGTGTTACCCTCCAGATGCAGATACCTCCATCAGCACATGGTGATTCTAGACACTCCTTAGGCTGATGGTTGGCCTAGCTGTGTTACAGTGGTCTGTAGTACATCAATGCCAGCAGCTGTCATGACGCCATGGGGTCATCATGCCCTCTGTGGGCACATGGATCTGAACATGGCTACATGGGCACACACTCAGATGTGGTACACAATGCATCTGGCATGTGGTTTCCCTACTACACGTAATTTATCTAGGCTACTTACACACAACAGCATGGACAGCTGACATCAACCCTGTCTGTGTATATGGTTTTGTGACCTGTGGCCATTCACTTACCTCACGTGGGTGGTCTGCCTCACGGTTAAAGCGCCTGGTCACCCTCTCCCAGGCCCTCAGCACCTTCCCCATGTTTATCCTCCTGGAGGGCCCTGGGAAAAGGATTGTTTGTTTCGGGCCAATAAGGGAGGCCAGGAGGCACAGCTCCCTGTAGCTGAAGGCGGGCTTCCTGCTCCTTGACGCCATTTTTTTTGTGGGCGTGTAGACGCGCGAACGCTAACGACGCCACTTCCGCATTTGCGCGTATCGGAGAAAGCACGTGCGCGCCGCATGGCTGCGGCCCTCATAACTGCTTGCCCATGCGTTCCGCATTGCTGCGCTCCTGAAAAGTGCAAATATTAGCGGCACGCATCATTCATACACATGTTTTACATTTATTAATACAAATAGGTTTCATGTTGTTTGCATGCTCACATAGCTACAAGGTATCTCTCATCTCCCTATAACATAATTTAATGATTCTGAATATTACTTGTTCACACAATGTGGTCTTGAACCTCTGGACACATATGCACTGATTCCAAGGCCATTGTCAGATGAGGTGTGCTATGTGTGTCACATAGCAGATAGTGCTCTGCCACTGATAGCAATGGGTGCAAACAAACCATCAGCGTCAGGGGTCAAGCAACCTGGTGATATGGCATGATGTGTGTTAGTTGGCTCTGTTCTGTGTTGACTCACCATGTACAGACATCAATGATTTGGTGGTTGCCATAGGTGTTTTGCGGGGGTTCATATGTGTGCATTACACAGGAAAAATAGGTTGCGTGTTAGACATTAGGGGGCAATGTGGACAGCATGTCACCACAATCCACATTACAATTTGGTAGATCTGCTGGCATACAGTCCTGGGGGCTGAGATATAGCGCAATGGTGGATACATTGGCTGCTTAACGAGGCATCATGGCTTACATCTTCCTTTTGCGCTCTGGAGTGCCTGTCTCAGGCAGCTCACATTATCATACGTTGTAACACCATTGGCCATGGTGCTTTCCATCTACATCTATGCTGTGCACAACATATATTTTCATACTTTGCAACATTATTACTTGCCCCAGAGCCCTTTCTACATTACAGAGGTGCTGCTGGTGGCAAGACACTCACACTGCTGCAGACATCATATGTCATACACCATTCTCACTGATGGAGCACCACAACCCTGGTAACAACAACACACTGTCTGCATGATTGCCTCTTTGGCCAGCCAGGCATCTGTTCTTATCAATCTAGCTGTGGCCCACACCTAACCTTGCTGCATGGGGAGCCAGAGGTTGCATACGTCCATATACAGTGAGGTTATTGGTGGGTGCAGCCAATGACATGTCCATGACTGTGGAGTACTGGTGGTTGTTGTGAGATCCTCACAGTGCTGTCAGCAGCAGGTACCCCACAGACCACCTTATAGGGTCTACCTGGGTTAATGCACTGTGATGGTGTTTAAGTTGCCAGTACTTGAGGACATTACCCACGTTCCACACCTGAGAGCCCCCATGGACCTTGTAAAAACAAATTTAACTAATGTGACACTGCCTTGTTCAATGTATGTTTATTTTCAGAACGTTTCCCCACACTACTGCTGACTGGTGGAGTCTATGGGCCAAAGTCAGGATATATAAAATACTTTCCTTGTAGAACCACATTTAGAATTTGAACTAACAACCTTTTGCTCCTGAGGCATTGCAGTCACCACTGGACTACAGCTCTGGGGTTGTGATGAGACTATCTGGCTGTCTGCAATATGACCTAGGCAGACTTTGTGCTGCAGTTAACAGGGTAACGTCAGTCCACTCACCCCCATGATGCACTGCACATGCAAAGCAGCAGTCTACTAATGTTCCAACGATAGGGTGTGCAACCACACAGCACCTGGACATAGTTTTGTGGACAGACCTTCTGTGTTGCAGGTACAGAGTGGGTACAGAACCTCACAGTGTGTGTGGCTTTTAATCACCCTGAGTGTGAGGTGAGACACACAGCACCTGTCCTGGCTGAGAGGGCCAAGAACATCAGATCAGCTTGTCAGACGATGTCTGATAGGTTGATGTATACAGTCCTCCTTCAGGCATCTGTATTTCCCTGACCCATCTGGGCCTTGTGGGCTACAATGCTCACCCAAGGGTGCATCTCCTTTGTGAGAGCCCTGCTCTTCATAATATATGTGAAGGGGTAAGGGAGATTTCTGGCCACATTGGCTATATGTGTCTGACCACCTGCACTTTCCTGTCAAACACACTTTGCACAATATTACAATATGCACATTCTGTAGCCCAACTACAGTGCTAGCAGTTGCCAGCAACCTCATTCTGCCTGTCGTACCCAGTACCTACAGGTCACTCTCTGCAATTTTGAACATATCCATATGTCTAGATCAGGCAGACAAACAGCTGAGCCAGAGCCACCCAGCTCAACCAACACCATCTGACATTTTGCAGCAGAGGCCACAGTGTGTGGCCAGCTACTGACCCTGCAAGGTGTTCCAGCCAAACACATGGTAACTGCTTTCAGGCCGCTTGACGGTCCATACTGCATGCTACCAGGGACACTCTGTGCACCCATTACTGGGATGTTTGCACAACCCCCATGCAGTTGACTCAGTGATTGGGCCCCCTATATATACACACAACCCATAAAAATCACAGAGGAGAACTACTGTATGGCAATATGTTGTAACCTAGCCATGGCGTGATCACTGATCATTCGTGGTGAGGGTTGCCTCCTCACCGTACATGCTATGGGCACCATGTTTGTGGAGGTGATAGCAAGGCACAACATGGTCCTAGGCATGCACATTTGCCCTGTGTAGCTGCATCCTGCTCCTGCCACCCTGTGTGTTCTATACCCAGAGTACTTTGCTCCTCATTATGCACATTTTTATTTTTATTTTATTTATTTTGAACACATTTATATACCGCTGCTTCCAGCGATCAGTAGCGGTTTGATTCTTCTTTTGGGATAAGTCGATCAGGACAGTGGGGGAGTATATACATAGAGGAATGGGAGGTCACGGCACACATGGTTACTGTTTTGGGGGTAAACTTATTTACATTCACATTTACATTTAACATTTAAATACATATTTACAGATTACAGATTGGGGAAAAATCAGTATTTGCAGACCAATACTGGCAACGGTGCTATCATTGTGGGCTGTGGGAGGTGTTGGCAGCCAGCACACACTGGATCAACAGACACACACTCCCTACACCTAGGACAGCAGTGAGACGATGTACGGTTATTTAGGAGCAGAGACCAACGCAACAGTAATGGGCACACTGGGGGTATGGCAACGTTGGGGTACATTTGTTGTGATATGTTCCAGGCTGACAATCTCTGGAGGGCACCTGACCTGACACACATTGTACATACATCTGAGACGTTGGTATGTTACAGCTCGATGATCTGCTTGTGCTTCGCATAGACATTTCTAACAGTCACTGCTCATACCAGGCTTCTGATATGCGTGTGAGGTATCGCCATGTGTAGTGTGTGATTGGTAATGTCTGCACATGCTAGTTATTGGAGGGGCACACAGGGCCCAACATCCTGCCACTGCATTGGTCATCAGATATTGGGGCCTGCAGGTGCAGCTGTTTCTGGCCCTGTTGCCCACTGCTGTAGGCCATATTTTCAGAAAACCCAGGCAATATGGCACACACACTGGTCAGGTTTTCATGATGTCCGTGATGAATATGCCTCTCAGACAGATTCATACCATGGTGGTGTTCAATTAACTTGCAGCACACGCATCTTTATTGGATACATCAGCGAACATGGGTGTTCTTTGTGCCTGCATGGCTGCATTTGGGGGACTGTACTGTGGGCGAGGCATATGTTTATGTGGTGTGTGCTGTTTATTGTAAAATAAGTTGTCTTTTCCAACGCTTCTCTCATCAGCAGGGGAATTGCAGTCTTTAATAGCAGGTTTTGTGCATGTGAAAGAAAATGGGGGGTGGGATGGCAGGTGCCCCAGCTGAGATTTGAACCTAGGGCCTTCTGCTCTTGGGGCACTTGCTATGTGTACTGCACCACCGTCTTAGCACAGCAACAGCTCATTCCCGGGGGAGTCCATGGCTGTTTGTCACACAGTGCCTGTCTGGTGGATTGGACTGCAGCCACATGAGGGTAGCTAGGCCAGCATCTGCTGTGGTGCAGCAGCCACTGCCCCCTCTGCCAGCAGTAGGCGTACACCACCATGATAAAGAGGCGTTATATTGGGGACAGCATCACAGCTAACTGACATGTGGCCCTCCGGTACTGCATTGTGTGTACTCTGCTGTAGGTGTTGGACATTTCTGAGGGCTATGAGCTACTTATGGTAAAATAACAATCCTCAGAAAGAACTTTTCTTCTCTGCAGGTGTGGGTTTTATTCCCAATAACGGTTTACTGGTGGATAAAATATGTGCACTGTGTTGCCGATGGCCCCAGCTGGGAGTTGAACTTGTTATCTTTGTCTCCACAACACACTGGCTGTGTCCCCTGCACCACCATGCGGACACTGAGTCAATGTAGACCCTGCAAATAGCATGTCTGTTTGTCCTAGCGGCCCTTTCTGTTATGGGCCAGTGCACCCACGTGTCAGGGTCTCTGGCTCCATCTTCTCTGGCCACCTGCCACTGACCCCACTGATACCAGTACACCTCGGCTAACATGCTGCAGGCCCTGTTAGTGCTGGTGCCACTCAGTTGTTGAACATCCACTGTGCATGTATGCAACTACCTATGCTGTGCATTATGGGTTTGGGGTGACTACCTAGGGGAAAATATCCATTGGTGTGGGGACACATGCTCTCTCCTTCAGCAATGTTGACTCATGCACATGTTATGCTGCATGAGCCAGAAACCCTTCCAACATGCCTATCTTTTAGCCCTGCCTTTCTTGTGAGTGTATGTTGATGTTTCACATTGCTGTGACCATTACCAGGGTTGGTCGTCTTGTGTGGTACAATCAAGTGGTTTAACAGCCCTATGCGACACAACAGTCCTGGGAACAGTACAGGCATGGATATGTTACACATAGCTGGTGGGGGTCACCCACCCAGGATGTACACACTGTCATACAACAGACCTGCTGCACACATGACCCACATCTGCATGATTGTCATGTGGTGCTCAATGGGCAAAATGTGCTGAACATATACATCCATATTTCACTGTGTTCAATGATGACATTAGATAGCTGTGTACCATGTCCCCAGGTGTGGGGTGGCATTGGTGACATCTGCAACTGCTACTATTGGCGGTTACAGGCAGGGCCCAATGTCCTGCCTTTCCAGGATGCATTGTCCAATGCAGCCTGTGGGCGTGGGTGTGTCAGGGCCTGTTGGCTGGTGCTTTTCATCAGGCATTCCCACATCATCTCATGGTGTGGCTGACACTGTTGTAGTTTTATGCTGTCCCTCCTGGATATGCATGTGCTACATCTGCATGACATGAGGGTGGTACATAGATATGCAGCACAGTCATTTGTATTAGAGGCAGCATGGAACCTGACTGTTGTGTGGTCGTCCAAAACTGTATTTGGGATACTCTGCTCTAGGTGATCGCCCTGTTCATGGTGTGTGTGGTTGTGATGGTAAATGTTGGGGGTTTTACTGAGGCCACTGTCCTCTGCCTTAAAGGTTTTGCTTACTACCATGGTTTATTTGTGAGTAAAATATGTGCTCATGATTGGCAATATCCCCAGCCGAACTTTGAACCTGTGACCTTCTGTTGTTTCATACACTTTCTGTGTACACTGCACCACTGTGTATCTACAGCTTGGCGGAGTTCCCTGGGACGTCCATGACTGTACATCCAACAGGGGCTGTCTGTCACTAGTGGACGGTGGCAGCCTGCACCTCGCTAGTCAAATGTATGCTGTGGCTGGCAGCCACTTCCCTCTCCACCATCTGTACAGTCCCACCAACATACTAGCATGTCCTTATCTTAGCATAAGCATATGTCCTAATTGAGTGGAGCCACTCCAGGACTGCATTTGGGCAACTCGGATGTGGCTGATGCCCATTGTTCTGATGTGTGTGCGGTGTGGAGTATAAGAAGGATGTTTGCAACATGCTAATGTTCTCTGCAAAACAAGGGGTGTCTTCCATATCTCTGATTAGTGGTGGAGAACATATTGCCATGAGCCCCAGATGGGATTTGAACCTGTGACCCTATGGTCTTATAGGTACTGGCTCTGTCCACTGCACTACACTGTTGCCACAGAGATGGTGCAGTACCTGGGGATGATAAAACTGGCAGGATGGGGTCACACACCCTGCTCTGCACAATTTTACTATGGGCTCCTTCACCCTGTCCGGTGACAAACGTACAAATCATACCCAGACATGACCACGGAAAGGGGCGATAAGATATAACCAACATGGCCTACAGAGATTTTCATGAACATACATGGGGGACACTCCCAGGACAGCTACAAAAGTGGGGTTGGTTTTTTTTTGGTTGAGTCTCCCCTCCATACACCTTTCCATGGTTCATTCATTTTTTTGTAAACTTTCCTGGGTGTGTTTCTTATTTGTGCCCATTGCTAGCACTGTTCCCCCGCAGACTTTTAATGTTTTAGATGTTGTTTGTGGTCATTTTCGCTTTTTATTTGCACTTTTGTTCTGTGCACATGTATCACACTGCTGACGTTTTGCAGGTTTCCCCGGTTTTGCTGTACATTGATGACGGAAATGGTTTCTCTTCCCTTTAAATGCTTTCTACCGCGAGTGTTTCACTCGCGGTAGTTTTTACATGCAAATTCGGGCCCGGTACTGTGCGGGGACCCTCTCCCCTCCCACTCTCCACCCATTGACCCCGTCCCTCCGCCCCTCCGGAGCCTTCCTCCGCCCTCCTTTAGCCGTTCCACGCCTCTATCGGACATTTGCGGGCCCGCACTTGTACGGGGCCCGTTGGTGTGTCGCGTACCTGTGCGGGGGTGACACGCACGTGTGCGGGGCGTTTAAACGCGTTTATGCACGTTTCAGTGGCGCGTTGCCGTGCGCTATTTTGCGGCGCGCAAATTTGCGGACTTTAGTAAACATGCCCCTTGTGGTATATCCTCTGGTGCAGCACAGACAGAAGCCTGTATTTGCCTCCAGCAGGTGGAGGGTGTTTGAACTGATGCATCAGTACAGATACGCTTGTCTCCCCTGGCCCAACCATGGTCCTATGTCTGTGTGACTGAGGCTTGTAGGCCCTTCATGATTAAGTGGGAGACAGTAGAAAGTCCCCCAAGTGTAATGCAAGCTAAGGGGTATATTTACTAAATGGCGATAGTAGACTGTCTGATATCGGAGCCGCGGCCCCATTGAAACCTAGGCCAATGGGGCCGTGGCTCTGATATTGCACGGAGTCTCCTACCGCCGTTTAATAAACATACCCCTAAGTGTCTAAGATTAGGGAAATGGCATGGATACTATTAACCATGGGGGGGGGGGGGGGGTGAACAGGACAGGATGAAAAGTCCTGGACAAGATACTGAATATTTTTAACTTAAGAAGATAAGAACATACGAAATGCCATACTGGGTCAGACCAAAGTTCCATCGAGCCCAGTATCCTGTTTCCAACAGTGGCCAATTCGGGTCACAAGTACCTGTCAGGTTCCCAAAAGGTAGAAAGGTTTCATGCTGCTTATTCCAGAGGTAAGCAGTGGATTTCCTCAGTCCACATTAATAATGGTTTATGGACATTTCCTCCAGGAACTTGTCCAAACCTCTTTTAAACCCAGTTATACTAAAGGTTTCACTACATCCTCCAGCAACAAATTCTGGAGTTTGATTACACGGTGATAAAAAAAGTATTTTCTCCAATTAGTCTTAAATGTGCTACATCATAGCTTCCTTGTGTGCCCTTTTGTCTTTCTACTTTTTGAAGGAGCAAACAACCGATCTACATTTACCCGTTCCATTCTACTCATCATTTTATAGACCTCTATTATATCTCCCCTCAGCCATCTTTTTTACAAGCTGAAGAGTCCTAACCTTTTAATCCTTTCCTTGTAGGGGTATCCTTCTATCTTCTTTATCATTTTGGGTCACTCTTCTCTGTATCATTTCTAATTCTGCTATATCCTTTTTTAGATATGATGACCAGAACTGCACAAATTATTCAAGGTACAGGCAAATCATGAAGCAATACTGTGGTATTATTAATATCCTTGTTTTATTCTCCAATCCTTTGCTTATGATTCATTGCATTTTATTTGTTTTCTTGGCCACCGCTGCACACTGAGCAGAGGGTTTCAAAGTATCCACGATGACGCCCCCGTGGTGATTCCTAATGTGGAACCTTGCATCATGTAACTATAATTTGGGTTGTTCTTCCCTAAGTGCATAACTTTGCACTTGTCCACAGGGCCATACCGAGCCATAATTGCACCCTGTGCGACTTGCATATCTAACGCCCCCGATCCGCCCCATCATCATCTCACCGCCTTCATATCCAGCTGGCTAGCCACTCTTGTCCTGCTGCCGCCACTTTTTGTCTTCTTGGAGGCAGCAGCAGCAAAACAGATCTGATTTCCAGTTAAAAACAAAAAACACGCTGCTCTTATAAATAGTTCTGGCACCGCCCTCCCTACTCTGATGTAGGTCATGTCAGTGGAGTGAGGGACCAGGCCAGCCATTCAAATGTGGGTCTTTGCAACTCCGTGTTTGACTGGCTGGCCTGTTTCCTCCCTCCTCTGATGTGACCTACATCAGAGAAGGGAGGGAGGGACCAGAACTGCATAGAAGCACAGAGCTGAAGGACCAGCATGGGGGTTTTTTTTTGTTTTAAATTGGAAGTCAGGTCTATTTCACTGTTGCTGGTGCCACCCCCGCTGAGAACAGAAAAAGTGGTGGCAGCAGGGCAACAGCAAGCAGAGTGGAGGGGAGCCGAGGCCGGCAGCTCGAAATGTGCCCCTAAACCTTTTTGCCCTGTGCAGCTGCACCACTCACACAGGGCTAGGTATGGCGCTGCTTGTCTACATTAAATGTCATCTGCCAATTGGATGCACAGTCTCCCAATTTCTCAAGATACTCTTGCAATTTTTCACAATCCTCTTGCAATTTAACAACTTTGAATAATTTTGTGTCATCTGAAAATTTGATCACCTCACCCATTTTCATTTCCAGGTCATTTCTGAACATGTTAAAAAGCAGTGGGCCCCAGGAAGAAACCTATTGTGTAGAGTGAAGGTGTGCTGGGAGCCAGGTAGAGAGCGGTACTTACTGGTGCAGGCACAGGCTGGGCTGCCCCTGATGTCAAAGAGACCTGGTAAAGGCTGTACAGTTTTTATGGCATGAGCCATTGGCATGCTCGAAGGGGTGTGCCTAAAGGGGCAGGTCACACACCTTGGGAGCCACTGTGGAACCATGGAGTGGGGGAGAAGCTATCTCTAGCTGTGTTTCTTTGTGATGTTGCTCAAAGATATGGGAAAGTGTAATGTTAAAGGCAAGATCTCAGTCTCCTCTGGCCCAGCTAAGTAGGGGCAATGGATAAACATATTACAATGCACCAGAGTCCATCTCATTTAAGCACTGTGCCTACAACGCCTTCTCTTGAAGGGCATCCTTGAGCTCTGTTGAGCGCACACAACCAGCTCTACCAGATTGACAGTCTTTGGAAGCTTTTCCAATTCTGTCTGAGTTATTTCAACCTGAGGGTAGAGTTTTGGTGCCCACACACCAAGTGCTGTTGCTTGGGACCTGATTTCTGCAACTCCTTTGTGTGAGCCAGATAAGTTGTGACATTCCAAGATATTTGGAAAGTGGTTCCTAGGATTCCATCTTCCATTGTTAAAAATACCTCTCAGTTATGCCTCTTTACTCAAGAAGTGTCACTCAAATTTGATGATATTGATTCTAGAACAGCTTCTTGTTGTAAGAAGTCAGAACTTCTGCGAATCACAAGTTTCCTCGGGAAAGCAGTTACAGCATTCCATATTAAAGACTCTTTGAATCTTCATTATAAGATAGAGAACTTGCACTTTTTATATTTTCATTTAGTTTCATTGCTGTCTGGAAATCTTTCTGTAGAAGTATTTTAAAGAGGTTCTTTGTCTGAATAATGCAGATCCTTTACAAATATCTAAATATTATTATGTTTCTTCTTTGTCCAAGACAGTTGATCTGGCAGATGAGGGCCTAGATGTTTTGGCCCCATCTGCTGAATTTAACCTGATAGGTTTTTGGAAGATTACACCGATAATATTACCTTTAGAGCAGCCCTGCTTGTTTCTTTTGTTTGTGGAGGAGTAGCCTAGTGGTTAGCCTAACACCCAAGATATCAGGGTTCAATTCCCAATTCCTACTGACACTTCTTGTGAACGTGGGCAAGTCACCTTACCCTCCATTACCTCAGAAGAAAAGGCCTGCCAATCTACTTCCAGTCATACCTTGCCAAGAAAACCCAGGGACTGGATTGCCAGGAGTCACCATTGACTTGAAGGCACTTAAAAAAAAGAGCAACCCTGCTTATTTTAGTAAATGATAAAAAATTTGTTCTGAAGTCTTTTTTTTTTTTAGAAAAAAAGATATGATATTTTCTGGATCTAAAATTTTGATTTTCCCAGATGTTTCCCAGCCTACACAACAGAGAAGGAAATTGGTTTTGACCCTTTAAGCTAGGGTGCTTTCTTTGGGTGCCACTTTTCTTCCTGCAGTTTCTTTGTAAATGTTTGATAGCTTATAGGAATACTCATTATATTTTGTTAGATCCTTCTCAGCTGGAGATATTTGTATTAGATCATCAAGAATTGGAGTCTGCATGACTTTTTGGATTCTTGAAAAGACAAAAGAATACTAAAAGAATATCTGTATATGTTTTATTGACTATAACAAGACTTTTGACTGTGTAAACTATGAGAAACTCTGGGCCACATTAAGAAGCATGGATATACCAGAATACTTGATAGTTCTTTTGCACAATCTTTACATTGATCAAGAAGCAACAGTTCGAATGGAATGAGGAGAATCAGAATGGTTTAAAATCAGCAAAAGTGTATGACAAGGCTGCATACTCTCCCTCTACCTGTTTAATTTATATACAGAACAAATCATCAGAGAAGCAGGACTGTATGAAGACCACCGAGGTGTAAAGATTGATGGAAGACTCATTAACAACTTTCGCTATGCTGATGATACCACAATACTGGCTGAAAGTGAAAACGATCTGAAATATTTGCTTCTCAAAATAAGTGAATGTAGTCTTAAAATTGGCCTGCACCATAACGTAAAGAAGACAGAGTTCTTGAGAATTGGCAAAATCAACACGTTCTTTGTTGGTGGAGAAGAAATTGAAATAGTTGACAACTTTAACCTACTCGAATCAATAAAGAAATGACAAGCAGTCAAGCAATCCAATGACAAGTTGCTCTTGGCAGAATGGATATGAAGGATCTAGACAAGATTCTCAAGAGTAGAGATGTCTCTGTCCATACAAAGATTTGACTTGCCAAGCCATGGTATTTTCAATAATGTCATATCAATGCAAAAGTTGGACAGTGAAAAAGATAGAAGATTGATGCCTTTGAATTATGGTGCTGGCGAAGAATACTGTGTATACCCAGTGGTGGCACAAGGGATTCTGCCACTCTAGGCAGACATTCTGTGTCGCCACCTCCCAAAAGACTGCACCTCTGTCCAGCCCGCTATGCAGCCCCCACCTTATGCTGAAACAGTGGTAGATGAACCGCTGCTTCAGTACTTCGTTGGGCCTTAAAGTGCCTGCTCGCATGTACACTCATGACCTTTCGCTCCTGCCCCCTTCAATGCAACTTTCATGAAGGGTGAGCAGGAGCAGCAGGCCAGAACTGTGCACACATGCATAGGCATTTTAAAGCCCACCATAGCACTGAAGTAGTAATTTGGCTGCCGCTTCCCGGACGGTTGAGTTTGCGATGCCACCCACCAGGGTCTTTCACCCTAGGCAACTGCCTAATTTGCCTAGTGGATGGGCTGGCCCTGTGTATATCATGGACTGCCCAAAGAACAAACCAGTCAGTACTAGAGGAGATCAAATCTAAGCTTTCATTAGAAGCTCTGATGACAAGACTTTGACTTCCATACTTTGGACACATCATGCGAAGAGAGAGATCATGAGAGAAAGACATCATGCTCGGCAAGGTTGAAGGTCAATGCAAAATAGGAAGGCCAGCAATGAGATGGAACGATACAATAACAACAGCTATGGATGCCACTCTATCAACAATGAGCCACTTGACTGAAGACCAAGCACAGTTTAGGACAACCATCCAGAGGGTCGCCATGAGTCGACACCGACTCAACAGCACTTAACAAAAACAACATGATTTTTTGCTTTATATGTTTAAATAGCTTCTGGTGTGTTTTGGAGGCTTTAATTTAGTTAATCTGCTGTTTTTTTGAGATTGTGAGATCTCTTTATTTACCTATGCTTTTGCCTTGTCTTTGTAGATGTGCTCCCTGTAAAATAGTCTATTTTTACACCACAGGACAAAATAAGTGTATTTGACACATGATTATTTCTGTTTATTGCATTATTATGTGATGCATTTATTACTTTTTCCATGTATGGAATTAATATTTAAAATCTGAATTAAAAATAAAAAAGCAGCGGGCCCACTAGATAGAGGGTACTCCTCTATTTCCTTTGTTGCTGAAACTAGTGAAGTGTTTCTGCTTACCCTTTGTTTGCTGTGCACAAGTGACTCAGATAAATGGGAGCAGAGCGGGGGAGGTGTGCTGTGCCTCTTCCACTGAAGTCAGAGACTACAGCCCTAGTTCAGCCCAGCTGACTATAATCTCTGCATCTGCTCTGGAGAGATGGTTAGGAAGTAAACTGGGGGATAGATGCAGCACCTTACCTAGCCCTGTTCGAGTAGTGTGGCCACACAGGGTGCAAAGAAAAGGGGCGCATTTGCAGGCCTTGATTCCTTTCCTCCCCCCCCCCCCCACACTGCTGCCCTTGCTCCACCGCTGCTTTTCATGTTTCCTTGCATCGGCAGCAGCAGAGCAGACAGCAAATTGAACCCCCCCCCCCAAAAAAAAAGAAATGCGGGTCTTTCTGATTTCCTGTTAGCATGCAGGTCTGATCCTTACCTCCTCTGACGCATGCCCATGTCAGAGAAGGGAGGGACCAGACCAGCCATTCGAATGCGAGTCCTTGCAACTCCATGCTTGTATGACTGGTTTGGGCCCTCTCTTCTCTGATGTGGGCATTCATCAGAGGAGGAAGGGATATGGACCTGCATGCTAGCAGGAAACTAAAAGGAAAAGATCCAGGGCCCAATATTCATCTAGATCAGCTATGCACCGCTACAGCACATAGCCATCTGTGCTGACCCTTAACCCAGGATATTCAATGCTGGGGTCATAGGCGGCCCCGGCATTGAATATCCAGGTTTGCCGCACAGCCTCCCAGTCACAATAACTAACCAGGCAGTGGCGATATTGCATGCTGCCCGGTTAGCTCCTGCGGCTTAAAGATAGGCGAGCTTTTGCTAACCAGGCAATATCGCCACTGCCTGGTTATCGACTGTTTCTGCCTCCGCTCCTCCTCATAATGCCCCACGACACACCCCAATGCAAAGCAGTTATCATCGGGGCATGTAGGGGAGAAGATCAGGAATATTGTTGAATATCCTGGTTAGAGACATTTACATGGTTACAGGACTATAAACCGTGTAAATGCCTTTCGAATATTGGGTCCCGAAGTCATATATGGAAGAAAATTACGAAGATAGGAGTGCACAGAAGTGGCAGATGGACTGGAGACCTTAGAAAGTGAGATAAGAGAAGACAGAGAAAAGCAAAAATCTGAGACTGGGATCAAGACTAGTTTCCACTATTGCTTGCCTCTTCAGTGTGAATTGCATCTCCAGGGACTGACTACAGGGGAAGTTGGAGCAGATTCCTAAACTTCATTCCCTACTTCAACACACTGGACATCAGGACTTTAAATTGGTTACTGCAGTTTCCACTACTGCCTGCATTTTCAGTGTGGACTCGACCTCCAGAGACAAAGTGCAGGGGAAGGTCAGAGTAGCTGCTTAAGCATCTGCTTCAGCACATTGGATGCTTTAAATTAGCTGCTCGCTTTAGCGTGCAGACAGGTGTGTGACTGAAGGAGCATGATCAAAGGAGCTTGCTTCTTCAGGCAGATGAGGGCAGACTGGTTTATCAATCTATCGCTCCATAATTTTGATGTTTTTAATAAATGTGAGTGAAATATGTCTTATTTTATCCTAGTTGTTTTTTTAACCCCAATTTTATAGTATGCTATTATGTCATAAGAACATAAGATATGCCATACTGGGTCAGACCAAGGTCCATCAAGCCCAGTATCCTGTTTCTAACAGTGGCCAATCCAGGTCACAAGTACCTGGCAGGTTTCCAAAAAGACACATAGGCTCCACAATGCTTTTCCAGGGGTAAGCAGTGGATTTCGGGGGTCCTCTTTAATAATGGTCTATGGACTTTTCCTCTAGGAACTTGTCCAAATGTTTTTTAAACCCAGCTACACTAACAGCTTTTGCTACATGTTCCAGTAAACAAATTCCAGAGCTTGATTACGCGTTAAATGAAAAAATATTTTGTCTTATTAGTCTTAATGGGCTACATTGTAGCTTCATTGCATGTCCCCTAGCCTTTTTACTTTTTAAAGAAGTAAACAACTGATCTACGTTTACCCATTCTACTCCATCCATTATTTTATAGACTTCTATCATATCTCCCCTCAGCCATCTCTTATTCAAGCTTAAAAGCCCTAACCATTTAAGCCTTTCCTCGCAGGGATATCCTTTACCATTTTGCTGGCTCTTCTCTGTACCTTTTCTAATACTGCTATATGCTTTTTAAGATATGGCGACCAGAATTACACACAAGCTACAGTCACACCATGCAATAGTACAGAGGCCATATAATATCCTTTGTTTTATTCTCCATTCCTTTCCTTATGATTCTTAGCATTCTATTTGCTTTCTAGGTAGAGGGTTTCAATTATTATTCATGGTGATGCCTAAATCCTTTTCCTGGGTGGTGGTTCCTAATGTGGAACCTTGCATCATGTAACTGTAGTTTGGGTTGTTCTTCACTAAGGGCGTCATTCCGAATGCCGCATAGTGGCATTGTATGTGCGGGCTGGACGTCCAACCCACGCTTAGCTCCCCAGCCCTATTCTGCTGCCAGCGCTCCCCGCACATATACAGTGTTTGTGCAGAGAGCTATAGGGCTGGTAACTGTTCAGAAACAAATGTCTGAACCAATAGCATGGCTTCCTGTTACAAGATGGGACCTGCTCTGAACCAAAGCCTGAATTAAATAAGATGAATTCCTGTTTTGTTATAACTCAGCATTAAAACTTGTAGATCAAGCAATTCTGCATATCTACGAAGAGCACTGATGAGATCTTCACTGTGCTACTGGTACTAGTATTCACAACAATGTATGGACTTGCATGCCAGCAACTTTCGCATCATGAAAGAGTAGTTACTCACCTGTAACAGGTGTTCTCCAGGAGCAGCAGGAATCAGTCCTCACATATGGGTGTCATCGGCGCCGATGAAGCCCCAGCGGAGCATTTCCCCAGCTTTCTATGAAAGCCTTTGGGAATGCAGGCACGCATGCGCGGTTCCCTTCCCACCTAAAAGTGCCATCTTACCTCAGTCAAGTGACATAGCTAAGAACAGCACACAAAAATGAAAAATAAACTATGTACAACTGCATCTCCAAGAGGAGGAGGGAGGGTTGTGAGGACTGATTCCTGCTGCTCCTGGAGAACACCTGTTACAGGTGAGTAACTACTCTTTCTCCAGGACCAAGCAGGAAGTCAGTCCTCACATATGGGTGACTCCCTAGCTCTGGGCTACCGAGGAACCCAGGCTGAACAAGAGTACTCCCTCTAGTCTCAGCAGCAATGAAAGGCTTTTCAAGGACACAACCTCCACCGGTAGCCCAACAGAGGGCAGGAGTTGCCTAAACCTCAAAGAGATTCCGGAGTACTGCTTGGCCAAAAGCACTGTACCTACGGGACTCCCTCTCCAGACAGTAATGGGCTGCAAAAGTCTGGCTTGAAGACCAAGTTGCAGCCCTGCAGATGTCTACCAAGGGCACAGAGCGGAGATGAGCCACTGAGGCAGCCGTTGCCCTGACACGGTGGGCTGTGACCCGACCCTGCAAAGGGAGGTCAGCCGCCTTGTAAGCCCAGGTGATACAGTCAGCCACCCAGATGGGCAAGGTACGCTTGGACACAGCCAGCCCCAACTTATTGGGGTCAAAGGATACGAAGAGCTGAGTAGCCCTCCTATGCCCCTGCGTACGGTCAAGGTAGAAGGATAAGGCCCTCCTACAGTCCAGGGTATGCAGGACTGCTTCAGCCTGGCTAGCATGAGGCCTAGGGAAGAATGTTGGAAGAACCACCTCCTGATTGAGGTGGAAAGAGGAGACAACTTTTGGGAGGAACTTTGGATGAGTCCTGAGGACTACCCTGTTCCTATAAATCTTGGTGTAAGGCCTATCACAGACCAGGGCCTGAAGCTCACTCACTCACCTAGCTGAGGTGAGGGCTATCAGGAAGAGTGTTTTCCAGGATAGGAAGCGTAGTGGACAAGTAGCCATCGGCTCAAAAGGTGGGCGAGTCAGTTGCTGCAAGACCACATTCAACTCCCACTCAGGGGCAGGAGGACGGATTGGAGGCTTGAGCAAAAGCAAGCCCCTGAGAAAACGGGACACCAAGTAGTGACCTGACAGAGAATGTCCCTCCACCAGTGAGTGGTGAGCTGCTAGAGCTGAGAGGTGGATCCGAACAGAATTGGACTTAAGTCCCTGATTTGATAAGTGCAGTAAGTACTGAAGCACTACTGGCACCGTACAGGAGAAAGGATCCACTGTACGTAGTTGACCCCACACAGAAAACCTTTTCCATTTGAGAGCATAGGTTTTCCTAGTGGACTGTTTTCTAGAGGCTAGGACAACCTCCTCAACTTCCTGAGGCAGGCCCCAGGGAGCCAAAACTACCCTTGCAGCCTCCAGGCCATCAAATTGAGAGCTTTGAGATTGGGGTGCAGAAGGGAACCCTGCTCCTGTGAGAGAAGGTCAGGTTGCAACCCCAGAGGCAGTGGGGGATCCACCGCCAGTTGAAGCAGAAGAGGAAACCAAGGCTGTCTTGGCCACCTGGGAGCCACCAGCAGGAACGAGGCCTTGTCCTGAAGAATTTTGAAGAGAGTTCGGGCCACCAAGGGCGTGGGAGAAAACGCATACAGGAGGCCCTGAGACCATGGAATCAGAAAAGCATCTGCTGCTATTCTCAGAGGATGCGGTTGCCTGGAGCAGAACTTTGGCAGTTTATTGTTCATTGGGCTGGCAAAGAGATCTACCAAAGGGAGACCCCATTTTAGGAAGATCCTCTGAACTACTGAAGGATGCAGCTGCCACTCGTGGGGCTGCAGAATTCTGCTTAACCTGTCGGCCAGGTAGTTGTCCTGGCCTGGAAGGTACACAGCCTTGAGGAGCATGTTGTGCTTGAGGGCAAATGAACAAAGGTCCTGAGCCTCCCGACAAAGGATTCTGGACCCAGTCCCGCCCTGTTTGTTCACATAAAACATGGCGACTTGGTTGTCTGTCTGAACCAGGACAGATTGATGAGCCAGGGCAGGAGAGAAAGCTTTGAGTGCAAATCGAATGACCCTGAGTTTGAGGAGATTGATCTGCTGTGCAGCTTCCCAAGGAGACCACAGGCCCTGGGTGCACTTGTTCAGACAATGAGCTCCCCAGCCCTGCAGGGAGGCGTCTGTGGTCAGTACCACCGTGTACCCAGGAATCTGAAAAGGCACCCCCTTCAGTAGATTGGGTGGGTGTAGCCACCAGTTGAGGGAGTTCACAAATTGTCTGGACACCTTTATCCTGTCTCTGAGGCTGCCTGTGGCCTGTGACCACTGAGTCCAAAGGCACCACTGTGCAGGCCTCATATGGAGCCTGGCATTTGGGGTCACATGCACTGTCGAAGCCATGTGGCCAAGCAGCCTCAGACAGAGTCTGGCGGAGACCAGTGCCCTGCTGAGAAACTTATTTGCCAAGGCTATCAATCTTTTGGCCCTGTCTTCTGGCAGGAAAGCTTTTGCCAGCAGAGAGTCCAATCTTGCCCCTATGAACTCCAAGTTCTGGGAGGGGAGCAAAGTAGACTTTGCGAAGATTATGACAAACCCAAGGCTTTGAAGAAGAGCAATAGTTCTGATGGTGGCCTGTCTGGCCTCCTGGCACGTCTGACCCCTGATGAGCCAGTCGTCCAGATAGGGGAAGACAAAGATTCCCTGATTTCTCAGGTAGGCCACCACCACTGCCAGGCACTTTGTGAAGACCCTGGGAGCGGAGGTGAGGCCAAAAGGCAGCACTCTGTACTGATAATGGTCTCCTCCCACAATGAACCTGAGGTACTTTCTGTGGTCTGGATGAATGAGGATGTGAGTGTACGCATCCTTTAGATCTAAGGAGCATAGCCAATCTCCCTGCTGGAGGTAGGGCAGAAGTGTTCCAAGAGTAAGCATCTTGAACTTTTCTTTCTCCAGGAACTTGTTGAGGTTCCTGAGGTCCAGAATGGGTCGAAAGCCACCGGTTCTTTTGGGCATCAGGAAATACCTGGAGTAGAAGCCGTGACCTTGTAAGTGGGGAAGCACAGGCTCCACCGCCCTGTTCACCAACAGACCTTGAACTCTTGCAGGAGAAGGTCTGTGTGCAGGTGAGGCCTTGGAGGCTCCCCTGGAAAGTATGGAGGAGGTATTTGGTGAAAATTCAGTGCATAGCCCCTGTGGACTATGTCCAACACTCAACTGTCCCCAGTGATGAGGGGCCACTGGTGGGCAAAGAGGGCGAGGCGACCTCCTGTGCAGGGTTGGGAGAGCAGGGATGGAGAGGCTATGCTCAAGGAGTCAAAACCCCCCACCCTGCTGAGTGATAGCAGGGGCCGGAGGTTGGGGGTCCTCTGCCTATGGGGCCCATTACCCTGCCCCTTGGCTTGCTGACCCTGGGAAGCAGCTTGGGCAGCCTGATATTGAGGGTACTGTTTGTAGGCAGTGCCCTTCCTTGGGTAAAAGGGCTTTTTACCCGAGCCCTTCTTTTTATGAGAAGGGGCAGAGGTCTTCCTAGACAGCCTTGTCCGTGTAAGGTGCTCAGTTTCGAGCTGGGCAGCCTTCTCGGTCATGGGCTTGCCAAACAGGTTCTCACCTTGGCAAGGGACATCGACCAACTTGTCCTGAACCCATGGCTCGAGGTCCGATGACTGCAGCCACGCCTGGCGTCGAGCCGCGATGCCAGCTGCCGCAACTCGGGCCGAAGCCTCGAAGCCATCGTAGGCGGCGCGGGACATGAACTTCGAGCAGTCCCGAATCCCCGAGGACAAGGGTTCCCCGGAGAGTCCAGCAGAGAACCCGGCCAACTCCTTGGCCAGGTCCCGCAAGTACATGCCCATGTACAGCTGGTAAGACTGGACACGGCAAGCAAGCATCGAGCCCTGGAAGCACTTTCTACCGACGCCATCGAGGTTTTGGGTCTCCCTGCCAGGAAGTACCGCGGAGTGCATCTTCTGGCTCTTCAGATGATGCATGGCCGATTCCACAACCATGGAATGGTGTGGTAGCTGTGCCTTTTGAAAGCCAGGGCTCTTTCTGAGTCGATAGGTCGAGTCGACTCGCTTGCTCAAAACCGGCGCCGAGGCCGGTGCCTCCCACATACGGAAGAGGAGCCGTTCCAGCATCGGAGGAACCGGGACAATAAAGGCCTCCTTCGGAGGAGAGTCATACTGCAGCACCTCGAGCTCTTCAGCTCGAGGCTCTTCCTCGGGGTCCGCCGGAATAGCCAAGGCAGTGGCCATATTGCGGACGAACTCCGAGAACCGAGTATCCTCCAGAGGGGATCTACTCTGGGGCTCAGACTGCGGTGAATCCGACGGGACGCACCGAGTCTTGAACGTATCGGGAGACTCCTCATCCTCCGTCTCCCAGGCGGACTCGTCCAACGAGGAGTCAGGGTCCGACCCCACGGGGCCCTGGAGCACCCGCCCTGATGCTAGAAGCACCAGCGTCGATGCCCTCGGTCCCAAACGGGAAGTCGAGGGAGACCTCGACCGAGGTCGACTTCAAGCCATGATGGACTCGAGTATCGGCTCGGTTTCCGGGGTCGACTTCAAAGTCGATGTCCCGGTGGTCGGGGCAGATGCGCCAGACAGGCTGGCCATCAGTGCCCGCTGCTGCTCCATGAAGGCAGACAGTCTGCTCTCCAAGGCTGTCATCCTGAGACTCAGCTCGGGAGACGCAGCAGCCACTGACTCGGGCCCCGGCGGCGCCGGGCCCGATGTCGGCTCTCTGGGAGGAGAGTCCTCGAGGACTACGGGGCTTACGTGTCCAGCAGACTCCGGCTCCATGCGAGGAACTTTGGCATGTTTCTCTTGTTCCACGGGCCCGGGGTGACGGTCGGGGGTCTTAGACCTGGCCCTCGAGGAGCCAGGGACCTCCTCCGACAACGCCCTCGCGAGCCACTTCTTCCTCTTGCGTTCCTGGTTGGGGGACCCCCTGTCCGAGGAGCTTCGACGGCGCTCGGGATCCAAATTCCGAGATGTTGAGGCCTCAGACAAGGTCCGGGCCCGGCCGGAGGCTGAGTCTGAGAAAAGCTTTTCTTTCTGCTGCTGGCGACTTCAGAGTGCCTTGGAAGACATCTTCCCCACATGGTCCACAAGATTTAGGGTCGTGATCAGGACCGAGGCACCGAAGGCAGCAGTCGTGTGTGTCGGTGAGAGACATTAACTTCTTACACCGATCGCACTTCTTGAAACCGCTGGAAGCCATCGGGGAAAAAAAGAGTCCCCGCAAGGTCAAAGGACTGGCCTTCCAGGGAAAAAGGAAAAAAGGGCGCGAACGCCAGCCACGAAGGGCAAAAACCGAAAAAGAAGAATCGGGCTCGATACCGGTGTACCGAACCCGGCAGGAGGGGAACCGGCGTCGAACCGGGAGAAAAAACAGCAAGAATCGCCAAAAAATATCAACTTTTATCCGGGATGACAGGACACACGTCCGGTGGGCTTCTCGGAAAAAAAGAGACAGAGGTAAGATGGCACCTTTAGGCGGGAAGGGAACCGCGCATGCGTGCCTGCATTCCCAAAGGCTTTCATAGAAAGCTGGGGCTTCATCGGCGCCGATGACACCCATATGTGAGGACTGACTTCCTGCTTGGTCCTGGAGAATCTTTGTTTACAGAAGGACCACCTTTTAGCTGTTACCGGATTTGCTGACGATGGCATACAAGAATTTTGAGACCAGCCAATCACCAGACCATCATGACAAAGAATTATACTCTGGACACAGAGACAGAACACAGTCGCAGCCCAAGTAACACCTGCAGCACTCTTGCTTGCAGAACACCTGGGAACTTTAACTTCTGACATAGACTGTTTTCTCTGCACTTTGTGTGCTTGCCTGTCTCTCTGGCTGGAAAATCAGATAGTGTCCAAGAGCAAAATCTCGGGATGGAGTGAATCTCTCCTACAGATCTGCAGCTCGGTTTGACCATGCAGTTCATCTCAGCTGAAGTTGGACTTCTGCCATGCTTTGACTTTGTGCCATTCCTGAGACAATTTATATGACCCAGCCACAAGTGTTCTGGTCTTTATCTTTATTTTCACACTTGTTATACTTCCCTTTGTGACATCAGAGTGGTTTACAATATCAAAAAGAAAATATTCAGAGGCCGATGGCCAGAAAAGGAAAAGAATTACAATTGATAGGACAGGAGATACTCATTCACACAGACAGAAAAGAGTAAAGTGATAGAGGAGGGTTACAAGGTAGTAGGAGACAAGTCAAATGTGGAAAGAAACAGGTGAGTTTTGAGAAGGGACTTAAACCTAAGAAAAGAAGATTCTAGGTGGAGCACAGTTGGGAGGGAGTTCGAGAGGGAGGGTCCCAGGAAGAAGAAGGTGGAGTGATGGGTGAATTCAAGATGAGCATGGTGTGGGGATAATAACTGAAGGTGGTTGATATGGGCTGAGCAGAGGCTACGGACAGGGTTTTGAAAATGAAGAAAGTCAGTTAAATACTTGGGCGTGTGTGAGTAGATGGCTTTGTGCACAGAGATTAGTATCTTGTTGCAGATTTGAAATTGTACAGGGAGCCAATGTAATCCAATGAGAAGGGGGTTGATATGGTCAAAATGGGTTGCATGTGAAATAATCCGGGCGGCACTGTTTTGACTAAGTTGTAGACGGCAGAGCTGTGAGAGGGAAAGACCAGCAAGGGCAGAGTTACAGTAATCAAGACATGACACAACTAGGGAAAGAAGAAGCGTGGTAAGGGAGGAGGGGTCCAGAAAGGTGCGTAGGGCTCTAATCTGCCTAAGAGAGAAGAAAGAGTGAAGTACCAACAGAGAAATGTGATCATGAAAGGAAAGAGCCGAGTCCAACGTGACCCCTAGATAGTGGAAGGAAATGACTAGTGAAACTGAGGACCCAGAGATGGAAGCTGCTAAGGAGGGGATGGAACCACCAAAGGTGAACCATATAGCAGAGGTTTTGAAGCATCCAGGTGCAGGAAATTGGATGCGAGCTAGCTGGCAACCAGTGAGAGGCATGAATTCAGTAGGGTGAGATCCGGAACTACAGGGGAAGTGTGATGTAGGATAATGATGTCATCATCATAGTAGTATGCTGACAATCCAGACTGTTGAATTGTTCTTTAATTTCCCCCCTGAGCTTAGGGCTAGCTTAGACAGACAGATAATGTACTGTATGTCTGAGTGCAGAGCGAATCAGTGACATTGATTCCTAAAACAGAGATGAGATCTCTTGATAATTGTAACATAGGGCTGCACAACACACTACCTCAGAAAACTAATTTATGCTAATTTTACATTATTTTTGCTTTCAGAAATAAAGTCTAATTTATATACAAACACAGGGTTGGGTCTTGTTTTATCACATGGTTTGTTTGCCAGGTAGTCCTATGGATTCCTGGGTAAATGGAGAGTAGCAGTTTTCCCTAAACATACCAAGTATTTATACATGTGTATTTATCTGCTACTGACAATATCTCCTATATAATTGGGTGCTTGTCCAGGATGAGTAATTGAGCCACCCCTGCCTCTTACAAATTGGGGGCTTTCATTCGCAATAGGTGATTCTGAACACACCATATCTTACATAGTGGGGGCGTCCTTCAGGGTAGGCAGTTCTGAATGAACCACATTTCACAGAACTCAAATGTGAACCCTGAAGTTTCACTGTAAGACTGTTTGTCTGATTTATGATAGCTAGCATAGCAATCCCATATACATAAAAATAAGTTACTGGAGTACTTAACAAATATACAAGCAGCATGTGAGCTATGTCTTATTGTTTGCATAATTCTCAAATAGGGTTAGATGAGGTAACTGCTAAATTTCATGCCTGTGAATCTGAAAGATTACAGCTTTTGTCACATATGACTGATGCAAAATATCAAATGAGGGATATGCTCAGTTTGTTAAGGAGCTCCCTCTAGTCACTAAGCAGCAGCTCTCAAAACGTGAATGGCTTGCGCAGAAGCATATCTACTGCAAGCTCAATGGGTTTGAAGCAGCTGTGTTTAAGCAGCTGTGTCTAAGTGTGATTCTTTAGCAGAACACAGGGATCTGTTAAAAGGACAGATTCAACAATTTAGGGATGCATTAGAAAAGATACAAGACTCACTTGAATCAGAACTTCAGAAGGTTGAAAAGGGAATCAAGGAAAAATCTGCAATTTTCTCTGAGCCAGAGCCTGATTTTAACTCCTTCTTGCCTTTAGAAATTGCAGAGATTAGGAAATCTCTAGAGGGTACCCTTGAGCAGGTTAGCTCTGAGGAAGAGCCCCTTCTATCTCTTAGTACTACAATTTTGGAAGCAGAGAGCCATGAATTCTCTCCACTGGCTCTGGTATTAGGGGACAGTCAGGGAGAAAAGCAAAGTCTTTCTGGCCTCGCTCCAGTTAATGGAGAAGAGCCTTTGCCAGAGGGAGAAGGAAAACCTCTAGGCTTCTCTCCCAAAACAGCCCAGCTTCAGAACTCTGATTTTGAGTTTAAGCACAATGTTTCATTGCCTGTTAATATGAACAGAAGTCAGAAAATTTCAAACCAGTTCACTGCTGTGGGAGAGATATTTTCAAATACAGAGCAAATGCAGATAACAGCTCAGCTGGCCAATTTCCCAGATTTATTTATTTATATTATTTAACAGGTTTTATATACCGCTTTATCATTTCAATCAAAGCAGTTTACATTGTAACTTAAACTTGGTAATGTACATTCAACAGGGACATTGATAACTTGGATCTTTTATAGACAAGATTTGGATTTTTCTATATAAGACATGGACCCATTGTTCTCAGCACCTCAGGAAGAGCTGGAATATGTACCAAAATCCATTCCTGAATGCTGTCGAAAGCCAAAATTTAAAACTTTTCTTCTTGGTGCACTGCCAAGAAGACCACTTTCACAGATGGGCAGGAATAATGAATTACCTATCTATACCCGAAAGAAATTAAAACATGCTTGAAAACAGACTAGGAAAAGTCCTATGCATGCAAGGTTAAAATTTTCTACTGAGAAATCTTA
The DNA here is from genome assembly GCA_033557465.1 of Ichthyophis bannanicus. Classification (NCBI taxonomy): domain Eukaryota; kingdom Metazoa; phylum Chordata; class Amphibia; order Gymnophiona; family Ichthyophiidae; genus Ichthyophis; species Ichthyophis bannanicus. The sequence continues at coordinate 483,844,216 of CM066031.1, forward strand.
CAGGCTAGAATGCAACAGTCTGAATGATTTCAGCTCCTTTCAGTGTGGGAGCTTTTGACACTCGACATGTTCCCCCACTGCTAGTGATGTAAAAATGTTCATGATTTAACTAATCATGTCTTTTTCTTCTCTGTCCATAGGTTCCTGAGAAGAAATTTCTTTGTTAAAATAAAACTAACAGTGTTTTATCTTAATTGTTTAAAAGCCATTCCCAAGGGAGTGCATACAGAAAGAATGTACATTTCTGAGGTCACCTGATCACATAAAAACAAAAGGTTTTGTTTAGTTCCTATAGGAAACTGACATTAAGGGTTCCATTCGTGACTACATTTGGATCAAAGTGAATTTATAAGTACTCTTAAGATGGAGTGCAAGTGAGGTTCTCATTCCATGGACTGAGGTACTCTATCCCACATGGAATGTCCAAGTTTACTAGTAGTTACACTGACAAGGGTTCAGTCTAACTCATTTGCTGTTTGTGAATATTTCCTATACAGCTTTCTACACCTGAAAGGAAAGATGCAAAGGTTTTGGAACCTACATCCAAATTCACTTGTCATTTTCTAGAACTGGCAAACCTCCAGAAGTGGTTTTGACTTTATTTTGTAGCTAGATTGAAGTGAAGAAAGATTCTTTAACTTCCATTTCTAATTGTTCTCTGTAAGATATCTTAATTTAACACTTTATCCTTGCTCAGTCTGGCTCATGTGACCCTGAGCACATGCATACTTAGTGAAGTATGGAATTTTGGAGCCTCTTGGCCCAAGTGATTTTCAAAGATCTCTTCTCTTAGTCATACTTTTGATTTTATGAACCTATAAGTAAAAGACTTTTATAGAAAAAAAGAGAATTCTTGAACCTTTACAGATGCAGAAATTGCACAAAAGATATGGATTTATTAAATAATGCCATCTTTTACTGCTTGAAATAACAAATACTAACCTAGAACAGGATAGCCTGTTTGTTTTGCTTTATAGATGGAGAACCAAACCTTGAAGGTCTTCTTCCTGATTCTGGTGTCGTGCTGCAGAATACACCTGTATTCCTGATAACACAGTCCCAGACTGTCACACAGAAAGTCTTTGTGTCACTGGATCCACAACATGTTTTACAGAAAAACCTCAACAAGTCTGACCCACGCACACCTAACACACAACAGTGGTTAAAAGCAGCCATGGACTATGCCACTGCTGATGTACAGAATATTTTAAGCCAATTGGAGAAGATTATGATCCAACCTATACAGCAAGAACACACTAAAGATAAAAGATTTGTAGGATTTGCTATGGGGGTATTATTTACGGCCCTAGGTTATTTGTTTATGTCCACAATATCTGTAGTAAGTGCAGTATCTATAAGTAAACTTCAGAGCAATATTCAAGAGTTAAAGGCTGATATGAAAAATATCAAAACACAGATCCGTTCACAACAAGGTCAATTAATTGCCCATGGCAAGACCTATGTAATACTGTCACTGTGGTCAATCTTCATTCTAAGCTGATTGACCAGAATACAGCAGAATTAGCTGTGCTCAAAGGTATAGTAAATGAGGAATGCACTCTTATTCAACCAGTATGTCAACTTACCTATGATTTGTATGGAGCTAGATAGCAGCATCAGTAACTTGATGCAAGGACAGATTCCTACATATCTGGTATCCGCTGTAGGGATTATAAGGTTTAGGGATATGATCCTGGTTCATAATCACTCAATGGCCTTTATTCTGCTCTAATAAAAATATGTCAACCAAACTGCTATATTGTGGACAAAGAAAAAACCCCAGGCCAGCATAAGGAACCATATAAGGAAATATCATATATCATAAGCCTTTGCAGAGTGTATGCCTGGACTGGAGAGTCCATGCAGAGGCTTTGTGCAGAGGGCACGTACACAGGAAACCATGCAAAAAAGTATAAGCTGAGCCGTTAGTCCTGAAGACAGTAGAAGGTTTTGACAGTTGGTGAGTATAAGAAAGACAGAGAGGCCTGGGGAATGTTGAAACAGGAACATAGAGGGGACAGAAAGGTCAATGACAGGAAACAGAAGGAGGGAGGAGGGGAGAGGACCCAAAGAGGAATGGATTTGGAAACTGTATGCATACACGGAAGCAAAAAAATGTATATATGTAACATGATTATTGTACTCGGGGGAGGAGGAATTCTGGAGGTGTCTGGTGTCTGATAACTGACAGAAGCTCTCCTCTCCGCTGTCTGTATTGTCCATCAGTAATCTAATAAACAGAGATTTTGATTGCACCTGTACTGACTTTTGGATCTGGACTATACAGGAAATTAGTGATAATTAGTAATCGGTCTTTTGTGAGTAACAGGGCCTCACACCGCAGACCTAATTGCTGAAGCCTTTGCTAAAATAACCAGAACTAACATTGAGCCACTTCAAGTTCAGATTGCTTTCCACCTGGGGAATGCTATTCCCTTATACATAGATGTATAGAATATGGAAATTGCTTTTCTACTGAATTTGCCTTTTATTGTGCTTGATAAAGTGTACCAGTTGAAACAAGTAGTTAATGTTGGCACCTGGTCTGAAAATGTTTACCTGCGTGTTAACACTCCTGAGTACTTAGCTTATCACTATGATGAACCACAAGAGTATCTTGTACCTAATTTAGGCATGTGCCAGCTCACCAAGGACATTCATTGGTTGTGCACAGGTAAAGCTTTCCTGAAGGACACTACTGAAGCTCTTTGTGGTTTGACTTCTGCAAATGTGAAAGAGAAATGCAAAGTTACCATGACTAAGTAGATTATTTCTCTGAAACAAGGGTTGCTGTGGTAATGGTTAGTCAGCACCCCTCTGAAGGAACTTCTGGTTACCAAGAATAAACATGACATCATTAATAAAGTACCTCTAGGCTATTAGCAGTGCACTGGGGCCACTGTCAGAGTGGGCATTCTGTGTTTCTAGCTGGATGTGCTATTAAGCATTGCTTAATTGATGTTCCTAAGCACTCCATTGTTACTCTTGGTGGGGTAGCCCTGTTTTATTTAGATGCAGATGCTGTTTCTACTGAAATCCAGGTGCTGGATGTGTTTAGAGGCTATGACATTAATTTAACCGAAGCCTTGAACTGCCTACTGGAGTATAAGGACTCTCACATAGTTGAACTATCCATTGACCAGGAGAGTCTTGATGTCACTGACTACAACATTGATTCATATGATGTGAACATTTTACAGAATCATATTATGTCTCATGTCATTGTGCCTATCTTTGCCCTTCTCTTGGCAATCCAATTCTTGATTTCCTTATATCAGCAAAGATAGATTTGTACCCTCCATCATCTTGTATGCCATGGACCTCCACTACCTAACATGTATCTGCAGGATTTGATCGAATGTCACTTCATTGACTAGTGATGCCATTAACGTTTCGGTTATGCACTACTTTTAACTGAGTTGTTTCATTCATCAATAAATGCATTTAGGTGTTCAGTTGAAGTTACACTGACACATTATATTGTATAACCTATTTAACAAGTTATACCTTGGGGTATGTTTACTAAACCGTCTTAACATGCACCCGGCAATAGTGTGCAGGCTGCCATAAAAGGAGTGGGCGTTTCAGTCTTAAAGTAGCAAAATGGGATTATCGCGTGATAACGCGCGCTGCTGCACACATTATCGGGCGAAGCACCGCTAAGCACGTTAACGCGCGGTAATCTTAAGTAGGTGCCCAGAGATGCAAACATAGAAACAGAGTTGTAGTACAATGGTTAATACACTGACTGATAATGCAGGGGTCATGAGTTTGATCCCCCAGTACGCATAAGGCTGGCTGAGACATCAGCTTTGACATGTAAGTATTGTTTTGTGAGGCATTTTATTTGTATTTTAATTATTGCTGCCAGCAAACACACCCTCACGTGCCGTAACCTAAGGTGCCGCATAAGGCACCCTATAAGGCGCTCCATAGGGCACATTATAAAGTGCACTGTCTGCCACAGCACCCTATAATGTCCCCTATAGGGCACCCTATAAGGCGCTCCATAGGACACCTTATAAGGCACCTTATATGGACTGTAACCATAAGGTGCCTCAGAAGGTGATTTATAGGGCACCCTATAAAGCGCCTTCTGAGGCACCTTATGGTTACAGTACTCTGAGGGTGTTTTTGCTGGCAGCACTAATGTACATTAAAAATAGACAATGCTTTGGAAAGCCCTATCAAATAACTCCACTGTGTGTTTGAACCCATGACCTCTGGCTCCACAGGCAGTGAAGTAACCAGTGGGCTACAGCTGCTAACAAACCCCTGGCTGGCTGCAGATGGACTAAACGTCACCACACAAACAGTCTGCTGTGATCACCAGGATAGGGTTAACCCACCCATACCCATGATGCACTGCACATGCAAATCAGCAGTCTACAGATGATCACAAGATGGGGTATGCACCCCCACAGCACCTCGGCCTGGTAGGGGGAACTGACCATGTGTGTTACTGGCACAGAGTAGCTACACACTGTCACATTGTGCGGGTACTGTGCTCACCCTGAGGGTGAGGTGGGGCGCCCAGCACCAGGTCCACAGCACCTTCCATGGCAGAAATAGGCTATGCTGCAGGTCCCCAGCAGTGCTAGTGTGTGAGATAGGTAGTTCCTGCAGACACACCTTGGCTACATCTGTATTTCTCAGTCGGGTTTAGCCCTTATGGACCCATAGGCAGATTATATACCACCACCCAACCCACCCTCTGGGGTTGAGGGTGAGAAACAGGGTCTCCCACCAACAGATCCACATACTACCTCCCTGCAATGGAGGCAGTAGAGGTGACCATCAACCCCAGTCCTGCTGGGGAATAGACACCCTACAGGGCAGTCAATGCAGCTCTGTACACATCTATAAAGCAATAGCAGACAGACATTAGGCCTGGAAATGCTCAGCTGCACCCAACCACTATCTGATATTCACCTGCAGTAAGCCTCCAGCCGCTGCACCCTGCAAGGTGTTCTAGCAAAACACATACTAGCTGCAGACAGTCTGCTAGCTAGTCCATAGCACATGTTCCTGGAGAAGATGCATGCACACCAAGCAGATAAGTCAGTGATTGGGCCCCAAAAGGGACCCATAAATATCACATGAGAGAAACACCATACAGCACTATGGGGGAACCTAGTCATGCCGTGGTCACTGCTCAGTCAGTTTGAGAGTGACCTCCCAGCAGGACATGCTGTGGCCATGCTGTCCGTGCAGGTGGTACCGGGCACTACAATGTCTGAGCCATTGCCCTATGCCATGTGCAGATGCGGCCAGGCCAGGCCACCCTATCCAGGCTATTCTCACAGTACCTTGCTCCTCATTATGCAAATTGGCAGGCCAATACTGGCAACAGTGCTAGCAGTGTGGGCTGTGGAGGGTGTTGGCAGCCACCACACACTGGATAGACAGACACACACTCCACACACCTATGCCAGCATTGTGCAACTATAGAGGTGTTTGGGAGCCCTGGCCACCACACCAGTCCTGGGAACACTGCAGGCATGGCTATGGTACACAATACTGTTGGGGTCACTCTGTCAGACACCAGACCTGGGGCACATTCCACAGACATCAGAAAGGTTGCTATGATGCAGCCCAATCAGCCAATTGTGCTTAACATAGGAATTGCTATCTGCCAGTTCTCATAGCAACCTTTTGATAGCTGTGTACAGTTTTCCCATGTTTAGGGTGGCATTGCTAAGGTATGCAAGTGCTAGTATGGGGAGATGCACGCAGGGCCCAACATCCTGCCTCTCCAGGAGGCTTTGGATAATGGAGCCTGTGGGTGCAGGTGTGTCTGCCCCTGTTGGCTGCTGCTCTAGGGCAGAGGTTCCCAACTCCAGTCCTGGAGGGCCAAACACTGTTCGGGTTTTCATGCTGTCCCTAATGAATATGCATGAGATACATCTGCATACCATGGGGGCGATGCATAGCAATGCAGCACAGCCACATTTATTAGAGTCAGCATGGAACCTGAATGGTGTTTGGCCCTCCAGGGCTGCATTTGGGAGACTCTGCTCTAGGTAATGCACATGTTTATGGTGTCTGTGCTCTGTAGGGTAAAATGTAGGTGTTTGGGGCATGTCTACGTCATCTGCACTACAGGCTCTGCCTGTATTAGCACGTTGTAGTAGTGGGTAAAATATGGGGGCTGGGTTGGCAGGAACCACAGCTGGGACTTGAAACTGTGACCTTCTGCTCCTGAACACACTGGCTGTGTGTACTGCACCACCGTGTTGCCACAGAGACAGTGCATTCCCTGGGGATACCATGACTGTTTATCAGACAGGGCCTGTCTGTTGCAGTGCATGGCACCCACCTACACAGGGCTAGGCCACGGTCTGCTTTGGGCAGCTGCCACTGCCCCCTCCACCACCAGTACCCTTCTGCCACCCTGCTGACATGCCCGTCTGCTGGTGCTGCTGGTGGAGCGCAGTCTCAGGCCATCCATTGTGCAGGTAGGCGGCTGCCTATGGTGCAGGTTCTGGGGTAGGGGTGCCTGCATAGCTGTCCACACTTCCTCCCAGCACCGCCTGCCAATGTTCTGTGCCCTTGGGGGTACTGCAGTGCCAGGTCCCACAGTACCTGCTGGGTACTATCCCCTATGACACTGTGGGAAGCACACTCATGCCCATCCTGGGCCCTCATCAGTTGCTGTCTGGCTGCTCTACTGTTTCAGCATTCCTATGGGCCACCTAGGTATCACCCTAGTCCGCACTGTGGCCCAGCTGCAGCACAGCATGTGCCGTCTGCAGCCCTCTGTGTCCCCTTTCCCAGCATCTGTCCAGTTGCCCATTCCGACATGCCCGCCATGCTGTTGTGGAACATGTGTATGCCATAGGAAACCTGTCCAATGGAGAGGGAAACCCTGATCAGTGCTATTTCACTGTGGGATCATTCACCTTGTATGGGGATGGAGCGTAGACCCTTCCAAAATTCATATCCTTTTTTTGGAGCTTTCTTGGGAGTGTTTTTTGATGTTTCCCATTCATATCACTATTGCCCAGCTTGGTTATGTTTTTGTTATATTTTGCTGGGGTAATTTTCAATGTTTATTTGCACTTTTGTTCCGTGCACATGTATCACACTTATCACTTTTTTGTAGGGTTCCCTGATTTTGCTGTACATTGCTGACAGAAATGGTTTCTCTTCCCTTTAAATCAGCTCTAATGCCAGGTTTTCACTGGCGTTAGTTTTCAGCCTCGGATTTCATAGCGTTAGTGTGCCTGGAGCCTCTCCCCTCCCACTCTCCACCCATTGACCCCTTCTCTCCGTCCCTGGGGAGCCTTCCTCCGCCCTCCGGGAGCCTTTCCCCGCCTTCAGCGCTCGTTTGCGCCACTGCACGCGTTATCGCGTGATAAGGTACCTGTGCGCCTTAAAAAGCGCCATTATCGCGCGATAAGGTACCTTATCGTGTGATAACGTCACAGAGCGCACATTAAGACGGTTTAGTAAACATACCCCCTTGAGTAGATTAAGTACACTGTACTACCAAGTTTGGAGTTATACTCATTACAGTGATTGAGCTGATTTGATCTTACATATATCATTTCAGTATTAACTTCTTTTACCGCTTGTGTGTATGAACAGTATAATTACTCATGCAGTATTGCTTCCAATACAACTATTATGCTTAGAGTTATTATTATTAGACTTTAGTTAATCATGTCATTTGGTTCTGACCTGCACAATAGCCTGCTAGTTAGTTAGGTTTTAAGAGGGAATATGCTTCCTTATAGCTATTCCCATCTTAAAATATGGGGAAATATAGGGCTGGTACCTGTTCAGAAACTAATATCTGAACCAATAGCATGGCTTCCTGATATAAGGTGGGGACTGCACTGAACCAAAGAATGAGATCTAAATAAGATAGATTCCTATTTTGTTATAACGCAACATTAAAGTTTGCAGATCAGGGAAAACTCGAACAGTCAAACCCAGAAAGGCAGTGTCTCTTTTCCGAAAAAACATTTTAAGAAACCAGTCCCTGTCTGAGGCTAGTGCAAAAGTTACAATTAAAGTAGCAGGAGTTACAGTATCCACTAAAGAGGTTTGCAACAAAGCTGAAACATCCAGGGAATCAGCAACATTTACCCCAGGTATACCCCCTCCCCCCTGATTTTGCAAGAGCAACCCAGAAACGTAGACGGGAATTTTTACTTCTACGTCCTGCTGTGTTACTGTTGGGAGCTCAGTTTTTCCTAAAATTTCCTTCAAAATGTATTATCAAAATGACTTCCGCTACTTATGTTTTTTATGATCCATCCCATTTGCTTGCCTTCATTAACTCCCATCGTCCCTCTGATATAGAATAGTTCACTGCATAGGATAGTGCCTGACTGTTTCCCTTTAGTCTTATTTTCCTCACTATTTGTGTGATTATATTTCTTAGTTGGATTCTTCCCCATTTTTGAGGGCTGTGGATGGAACAGGTTTTGATTGTTTACTTGTTATGTTGATTTCCTTTTGGGTTGGATGTTTTGCTGACCTTTGTTACCTGTAACCTTATTTTCATTTCAAGTGTGTTTGCTTGGATCATTGTGAAAATTAATAAATAGAAATTAAAAAAAAAAAAAAGTTTGCAGATCAAGCAATTCTGCAGATTTATGTACTTCACTGCAGAAGAACATTGCTGAGATCTTCACTGTGCTACTGATACTAGCATTCACAACAATGTATGGACTTGCATACGAGCAACCTTTGCACAATGGACCTTTGTTTGCAGAAGGACCACCTATTAGCTGTTATCGGATTTTGCTGATGATGACATACAAGAATTCTGTGACCAGCCAATCACCGGGCCATCAGGACAAATAATTATACACTGGATGGAGAGACAGGACACACATGCAGCCCAAGTAATAGCTGCAGCACTCAGGAACATACACAGAGGCTTTCAGAACACCTGGGAACTTTAAATTCTGACACAGACTGTTTTCTCTGTACTTTGTATGCTTGCCTGTCTCTCTGGCTGGAAAATCAGATAGTGTCCAAGGGCAAAACCTTGGGACAGAGTGAATCTCTCCCACAGACCAGCAGCTCGGTGTGACCATGCAGTTCATCTTGGCTGATGTTGGACCACTGCCATACTTTGACTTTCTGCCATTCCTGAGACAATTTCTCTGACCTAACCACAAGTGTTCTGGCAAGAGCTAAGGTATTGGTCTATAATTTCCTCCCCCCCTCCGAGGTTGGGGCTATCTTAGACAGACAGACAATGTACTATACATCTGAATACAGAGTGAATCAGTGATGTTGGTTCCTAAAACAATAGATTAGGTCTCTTGATAATTGTAACATAGGACTGCATAACATACTACCTCAGAAAACTAATTTATACTAATTTTATCTATATTTGCTATCAGAAATAAAGTCAAATTTATATACAAACACAGCGCTGGTTCTTGTTTTATCACATGGTTTGTTTGCCAGGTAGTCCTATGGAATCCTGGGTAAATGGAGAGTAGTAGTTTTCCCTAGACATACCGAGTGTTTATACACATGTATTTATCTGGTACTGACAGTATCTCCTACAGAGCATTATACGCAGGTGGTAGGGGGCGGAGAAAGTGATTGGCCAGTTGCCTGGACGTACAGAGGATATTCAGGACAGGCCTCTTTACGCACCTTGGCACCAACATGGATGGCCAGCTTATTCCACTCTGACGGTGGAATAAGTGCTGGGCACTGCACGATTGGTGAGTTGCAGCCCTCCATACCCCATGGCGATGCCACAGTACAGCACCCACTGCCCAATCCAGGCCTTGAGGGCCCCCACTGATGGTCAGACAGCAGTCCGCTGGGGCCGCTGTCAGAGTGGGCATTCTGTGTTTCTAGCTGGATGTGTAAGTGCCAAGGCAATGGGACACCAGTACACAAGCATGCCAGCCAGAGCATTGTGTGGTGGCAATGTAACCCTCCATAGCCCATGTCCCCTGTAAAATAGTTATCTCCAAGTTATAATGCCCTGTTCAATGTAATTTCAGTTTGTTCAATGTAAACCGCACTGATGCAGAATAGCGCGGTATATAAGAGAATGTAAATAAATAAATAAATAAATAAATATATGGTGCATGCTGGGCCATTTATCTGCCCGATTCTGCAATTGTAGGTGCATATTGATCCCGTGCTTGCGGAATTGGGCCTAACTTGGCCACATCCAAGTTTTAGGCGTGTACCGTTTGGAATTGGCCTCCACGTGCATAACTTTGAACTTCTCCATATGAAATTCCATCTGCCATTTGTAAGTCCAGTCTTCCAATTTATCAAGGTTTTCTTGTGATTTTTCACAATCCTTTTATGTTTTAACAACTTTAAATAATTTTATGTCATCTGACTCATTATTCCTATTGCTAGGTCATTGATGAAAAGGTTATAAAGCAGCAGGACCAGAAAAGATTCCTGGGGTACTCCACTATTCACCTTTCTTCATTGAGAAAATTGGCCATTTAGCCATAATCTCTGCTTTCTGTCTTTTAACCAGTTCCTGATCTACAATAGCTGTATTTTTAATTTCACCAAGAGTCTCTCATGAGGGACCTTGAGGCTTTCTGAAAGTCAAGATACACTATATCGCCCAGCTCACATTTATCTACCTGTTTATTCACACCTTCAAAAAAATATAATAGATTAGAAAGATACGGTCACGTGATGAAGGCAGCTCCGTCCCCTCCTATAGTAAACGGCAAAAAAATGCGATTTAACAAACAGAAATCAAAGGTTTTCACCCCCAGTGCATTCAGAGAAAGAGCAGAGCATGACAGAGACAGCAGAATGCCAAAGGCCCCGGGAATGCCAGTCAAACTGGAACTGACACTGAAGACACAAGAGCAGGAGTGCAAGATGGTGGCCAAACAACCAGCATTTGTCCTCCCTGAGGAGGCAGTAAGGGAGCTGACAAAACATTTGACCGCGATCTTGCAAAAATCTGATTGATTTCTTTGACTGGGTGACCAGGGAGTTGGACCGAGGGAGAGCTCTAGATGTGGTGTATTTAGATTTCAGTAAAGCCTTTGATACTGTTCCTCACAGGCGACTTATAAACAAACTGAGCACCCTAGGGATGGACCCTAAAGTTACTGCTTGGGTTAGAAATTGGTTGGGTGGGAGGCGACAAAGAGTACAAGTAAATGGAGCTCACTCTGAGGAGAAGGATGTTACCAGTGGTGTGCCCCAGGGATCTGTCCTTGGTCCGATTCTTTTTAACATCTTTGTTAGTGATATAGCAGAAGGGCTGTCGGGTAAGGTTTGCCTCTTTGCGGATGATACCAAAATCTGCAATAGACACCCAGGAAGGTGTAGATAACATGAGGAGGAATCTAGCTAAGCTTGAAGAATGGTCTAGAATTTGGCAGCTGGGATTTAATGTTAAAAAATGTAAGGTCATGCATTTGGGCTGCAGCAATCCAAGGGAGCAATATAGTATAGGGGGTGACGTACTTTTGTCCACTAAAGAAGAGCGTGACCTAGTCGTGGTTGTGTCTGATTGTTTTGTTGTGACACCGCCTTGATTTTTATGATAAGACGGTCTAGAAATACTGTTAAATAAATAAATAAATAAATAAATCTTAAAGTCGCTAAACAGGTAGAAAAGGCAACGGCAAAAGCTAGAAGGATGCTTGGGTGCATATGGAGAGGAATGGCTAGCAGAGAAAAGGAGGTGATAATGCCTCTCTATAAGTATTTAGTGTGACCTCATTTGGAGTATAGTGTGCAATTCTGGAGACCGCACCTTCAAAAGGATGTGAACAGGATGGAGTCGGTGCAGAGGGTGGCTACTAAAATGATTAGTGGTCTTCATTATAAAGCATATGAGGACAGACTGAAGGATCTTAATATGTACACCTTAGAGGAAAGGCGGGATAGAGGTGATATGATTGAGATGTTTAAATACCTCCATGGCATAAATGTTCAGGGAGAGAGCCTCTTTCAATTGAAAGCAAGTTCTGCTACGAGGGGACATGGGATGAGGGTGAAGGGAGATAGATTCAGGAGTGATATGCGGAAATATTTCTTTACGGAAAGAGTAGTGGATCCATGGAATAGTCTCCCAGTGGAGGTGGTAGAGATGAGGACAGTAACTGAATTCTAAAAAGCATGGGACAAACACAGAGGATCTCTAAAGGTAAAAAGGGGACAGCTGTAATTGTTGATATGGAAGGACAGACTAGATAGGCCTTGCGGTCTTTTTCTGTCATCATATTTCTATGTTTTTATCTTAGATGAAAAATTAAACTGCTTACAATCCTCTATTGGTGACATCAAGGGTACACTGGAGAACCAACTGGTGAGGATGTAGTGGGGTGGATGCACGTTTGGAGAAGCATGAAGAATGAGTGGTGAGCCTAGAGTCCAGAATAGCAATGCTGGAGAGAGAGAACCAAATGCTGGCAGACAAGCTGCATGACCAGGAAAACCGTGGTAAAAGAAACAATATATAATTGGTAGGCCTGGCTGAAAATATAAAAGACAGTGAGCTGTGGGACATTGTTGAGCACTGGTAGCCTAAACAACTGGCCTCACAGAGAATGGGGAGCGGATGGTGGTGGAGAGGGTACACTGTCTGGGGCCGAAGTGGGAGGAGAGGCAACGAACGATCATTGCAAGAGTATTAAACTTTGCTGAAAAACACAAACTGATGGGCCTATAACAAAGCAGATGCAATTTGGAGTATAAAAGGCAATGCATCCTGTTGTTCAGCAACTACTCAGCTAGAGTGGTGGAAAGTCACAGGGCCATGGCCCCATACTGTTCAGATTTGGCCCTACAAGGAATCAAGTTTGTATTGCAATTCCAAGCTCACGTGCAGGTCACCTACAATAATTGGACACAACAGCTAATCACAGTCCAGGCTTTAAAGGCCTTTATGGACCAGCTCCCTACACAATAAGAGAGCATTTCGGAGATACCACAAGAGTTGTTACCCTGTTGGTGGTGGTCTGAAAAGTTTGGAAAAATAGGGCAGAGGATGTCGGACACGGAGCTGATTGGTAATTAAGGGGGATTAAAAACAAAGGAAACCGCGCAAGACCAGGAGCCAGAGAGGGAAACAAGCGGTCTCCAAGGGGACAGCATATGGTGGAGGCAGAGCAAAGCAACTTCTTATGGACTATGCCAGTGCAGGATGGATGTTGAGGAGATATTGGAGGACAAGTGACTAGCCAGTGAAGGACTACAGAGGCACCACAAGGGAGACCAGAGGACGCAGAGTGTTAAAAGCAACAAGTAATGCAAGAAGCTGCAAGGATGACACAAGTGGACTCTCTGAGAACCTGGACTTTAAAATGTGGACCTTGAACAGCTTGCCAGGGAAGGGTAGGGTATGAATGGATGAATGCATAGGGGCATGCAGGTGTGAAGTAAAAGAAGCTGGTGAGGAGTAAGAGGTGCGTCGAAGAAGCGTAAGGCAGGCAGGGGATTGGGGGGGGGGGACCCAATCATAGAGGGGGGAATAGACAGCAAAAGAAGTAAGAGTAGGGGAGGAAGGGCGGAGTGGGGAGGGGACAGTATCGGGGTGGGAAGAGGGGGGACGGGACAAACAGGAGGCAAGGGGGGGGAGGGAGAGGGAATCCACACGCACACGAACATGCAGTAAGAAAAACAGTGAGGAAACAGGATGGGTGTGCTGTGTTCTGCTGGGAAACATGGACACCCATATTTAAGATCACAACCCAAACACAAAGGAAAGTCTGGTCAGTATGGGAGTTGGGTAGACTCAAGATATGCACACTGAACGTAGCAGGGATATACTCCTCAGTTAAGAGAACAAAACTATTGACATTCCTACAAAGGGAGGGGGACGATGTGGCGATGCTGCAAGAGACACACCTCACAGCAACGGAGCATTGCAAACTATTGAGGGGATGGGTAGGGAGAATGGGTGGACTCCTTTAGTGGAAGGCAGAGGGGGGTCGCCACACTGATACACAAACGAATCCCCTTTGAAGTACACAAAAGCGTAGCAGACCCAGAAGGGCGATATCACTTAATGGGAGGGAAGATACAAAGAAAGAGGGTTGCTTTCTGCAACCTATATGCTCCAAACGTCTATCAACATGGATTTTTTTAGCAAGTTGGTAGCAAAGATCATAGTCTTTGAGGATTATCAGTGGGTGGTGGGGGGTGACTTCAATCTCCCCAGAGAACCCACAATAGACTACAAACCCCCTCACACATAATCAATGGCAAACAAAGGAGTAAACTATATCATTAAAGAGCTAATGCTAATAGATACATGGTGCACTCTACACCTATGGACCCACAGGAGGCCGACTTCACCTTTTACTCCAACCCACAGAGCAGTTACTCCCGCCTCGACTACTTATTGATTTCAGAGGCAATGTTCACGGGGATAGAAAAAGACTGTATCAGTGATATTAAACTATCTGACCATGCACCGGGATGGGTAGAGCTAAGACTAAGAGAGCCAGCTGGGGGGGCACCCAGAGGGAGGGTGGCACATGAACCCCATGCTAAACAAAGATGAAGGATTCCACCATCATCTAAAAATGGCATGGCTGTCATATTGGAAAGAGAATTCAAACACAGTGGCAGATCCATGCATACTGTGGGTGGCGGCAAAGGCCATGATGTGGGGAATCATTATGGAGTATACTATTCGTACACGGAAAAAGGTGGACGGAGAGATCCTCTGCCTGTTAAAACAATTACACAAACCCTGCCAACGTCATATAAGCACGAGTGGGGAAGACAGGGAGAGGATGATGGCCACAGACCCTAGACTCTCTATTGACTAGGAGAGCGAAAAGGGACATCAAGCTGTAAAAATATCAGCTATACCGGTGGGGGGAGAAGTTTGGTCACCTTCTGATACCCTTGTTCAGCAACAGGAGAAGGAAGAGCTCTATTGCTCTCATCAATGAGGCAGATGGCAGACTGTATACAGACGAAAACGCCATCGAATCCCAATTTTTGAAATACTATTGGGCACTCTACGAGGTAGGCCCCCGGAATGATGTGAAACAAGATGAATTTTCCACGACACTGCAATTCCAAAACTAGGGGAAAAAGAGCTGCAGGCAATAATTGCACCATTTATAGAAAAAGAGGTGCAGCAAACGGTGAAAGTGATTAAGCTAGCAAAGGCCCCGGGGTTAGGCCCAGAATTCTACAAAATTCTGGGGAGAGATCTGCTAGTACCTTTTCTGGATATAGCGAGGCATCTCAAGAAACCGGGGATCTGGGCGCCCAGCAGAACTTAGCCACAGTGGTGGTCCTCCCAAAACCAGGAAGAGATCCCACACAGGTGGGATCCTACAGATCAATTTCCCTACTGAACCAAGATGTCAAAATTATAGTTGTTATTCTGGCCAGACGGCTGAGTAAGGTGATAGACAGAATAGTACACCCAGGTCAGGCGGGGTTTATCTCGGGCCGATATGCAGCCACCAACTTTTTCAGAGCACTTGCAGTACTGTATGATGGGAGGAAGAAACAAGGAGACGACTTGATAATAAGTTTGAGATGTAGAAAAGGCATTCAATAATATATCCTGGGAATACCTGTTCTGGGTGGTGGGACAATATGGGATTCAATGAAACTTTCTGGGGTGGATAAAAAAACACTCTACTACATGCTCTACCACATGCAAATTCTCATAAATGGGTCCCTTACACAGCCCTTCACTTTGGCCAAAGGTATGCGACAAGGATTCCCCCTATCACCTTTGTTATTTATTCTGGCGCTGGCACCACTGGTGAGCAAAGTCCACCAAACAAGAGAATGGGAGGGCATAATCCAAGGACAGGAGACATATAAAATCAATCTCTAGGCAGATGACATGCTCCTGTTCCTCAGTCAGGCCAATAGTAAGATAGGCAAGCTTATGGAGGTTCTTGCAAACTTTGGAGCATTTTCAGGGCTAAAAATTAACTGGAACAAATCTGAAGCAATGGCAACATCACAGGGTGGCTGTGGCAGGAACCGAACGGACTTCCCACTGGCGTAGGCAATAGGATACCTTATATGCGAGGGTTATTTTTAAAGTAAGGTCTGATTGGCTGTAGCTTTGTAAATTTTTTCCCCCTGTAGAAACAAGCATGTGTGCTGGCTCCCGGCATGCCTTGTGCAAAAGCAGATGCCATTTGCAGTCATAGCGTCACTTTGTACAGTTTACACTGAGACGTTAAAATGTTTAAGACAATTGAGCGGCCCTCCGACTGTGAAATACGGTCTGTGATTCGGTTTTTGACAGCAAGGACCGTGTCTTCAGCGGACATTCATCTCCAGATATGTGAGGTGTATGGCCCCAATGCGATGAGTGACAACAAAGTGCGTAAATGGGTGAGATTGTTCAAGGATGGGCGGGATAAACTGTGCTCACGATGGTTTCCCAGGCTGCTTTCCGAGGAACACAAAAAAAGGAGAATGGCTAGTGCTTTGACATTTTTGATCCGATACAATGAGGAAGGAGATGAACTTTTGGACTATATTGTCACAGGGGACGAGACATGGGTTTCTCACATGACTCCAGAATCAAAGCGGCAGTAGATGGAAGGGAGACACACGTCATCTCTAGTCAAAGTGAAAGCCAAACAGACAATCTGAACATGCAAGAATATGGCAACTGTGTTCCTTGGAAAGCAGCCTGGGAACCCATCACGAACACAGTTTTCTGAACTGCAATTTTTCAGAAACAATTTTGTATACCACTGACCTTGAAACTTGTGGAAATTTCAGTGACAAAGTGGAAATCGTGAATCACCGTTCTTCATAAATTTTTGCCTCAACTGTCCGCACCAAATCTTCTGTGATTACTGAAGGTCGACCCTATTGTGGTTCATCATGGACATTGTCCTGCCCATCCTTGAACAATCTCACCTATTTACACACTTTGCAGTCACTCATCGCATTGGGGCCATACACCTCACATATCTAGCGATGAATGTCCGCTCATGACACGGTCCTTGCTTTCAAAAACCAAATCACAGATCGTATTTCACAGTCAGAGGATCGCTCAATTGTCTTAAACATTTTAACGTCTCAGTATAAACCATACAAAGTGATGCTACGACTGCAAATGGCATCTGCTTTTGCACAAGGCATGCCGGGAGCCAGCACGCATGCTTATTTCTACAGGTGGGAAAAATTTACAAAGTTACAGCCAATCGGACCTTACTTTAAAAATAACCCTCATATCTTGGGGTGTATATATGTGAAGACCCGAGTTGAGCCTACTCGAAGAACATTAGGGATAAGGTGGAAAATATGAAGGAACTATGTGAGCGCTGGCGGGAAGAGTAGAGCTAGTCAAGGTGATAATTCTACCCCACATATTATACCCAATACAGATGTTGCCTTTCTGGATCAGAAAAAAGGAGGAATGGGCATATAAAGTATGATCCGATCCTTCATATAGCGATGAAAAGGGGCAAGGATTAGCCACATAAAAATGGGGGAGGAAAGGAAGAGGGGGGAGTGAGTCTGCTGGACCTGCATCTGTACAGTGTAACAGCCTTGATGAGAAGGATACATGAACTGCAGAATGGGGGGTAGCAGTACATACCAAAGGGCCTCATGGATGACAGCTGCCATCCCTACTCATTATTTAGCCTGCTGCAGTTGCCCCAGGAAAGATGTAAAAATGCGGGGGGGGGGGGGGAGAAAGCTGACTACTTGACCCACTAGGAAAGGTATGGCAATGGTGGAGGAAGAATGTGGGAGGAGGCAAAGGCTGCTCCCCATTTGTGACATTAGTGGGTAACCCAGCATTTGCACCATGGGTGGGTAAACAATATTTGACACCTGGGCCGCCAAGGGCTGCCGATACATCGGGTGGATTATGGACTTAGAACAGCAAGGATTCCCAACATTCAAAAAGGTACAGGAAAAATGGACGATACCAAACAAATACTTCTGCGTGTATCTGCAATTCCACCATTATATCACTAGCAGGTACAGGGAAGAGAGCAAATGGGAGGGATTTACACCTCTGGATAGAGTCTTTTTGGAAACCCCAGACCAAGAGAATCGGCTCTCCTGGTATAAGGGTCCCACTAGAGGACAGCAACCTTGGGCCGGAAGGACTGGGGTTTCTAGTTCCACAGGTGCTCCTTGTGGTCTTGGGCAAGCCACTTAACCCTCCATTGCTCATGTTCCCTGTAAGTATTAGTGTATGTGTCTTATATCCCCTCGTGTTAAATGTATCCTCCAATTGTGTTGTGACCACTTTGATTGAAGGATAAGGTAGTATATAAAACTGTCTAAATAAATAAATAAGGCAGGAAGGGAACAAAGGAAACGGGATTGGGTGACGGGAGTCGCAGAAGAATGGACAAAAGAGCTAGGAGAACCAGTGGACCTTCCCCTATTACTTCGTCGTTTCGGGGATACCTTTAAAATAACACCCAACATGACCCTTCACGAAATGCAATACAAAATCCTACACAGGGCATATATAACCAGGGACAAAGGAGCCAAAATGCATTTGTAGGAGGGACCCAACTGCCAGCACTGCAAAAGCCAAAGAGACACATTGATGCATGCCTTTTTGGAGTGTAATTATCTGCACGCATACTGGCAGACAGTATTACAGCATATCCATAGGGTTATTGGGACCCAAATAGAATGGACATACAGCGCAGTCCTGCTGGGAGGTGAAACATCACTACAAAAAGGGGGATTGAAGGCGGAGGAGAGGAGGTTTGCTAGGGTATCCTTAATGGTGGCAAGGAAAACCATCCTGGCGCACTGGATATCACCCACACCCCCAGGGGGGACTCAGTAGCTCAATTGTATGAGAGAGATGACAGACTGGGAGCGAATGATCCTGACTCCAAAAGTTTCGGGGACCCAGCTCCAATATAGGGTCTTGTGGGAAGCCTTCACTGCTAGTCTGAGAGGAACCTAGGAAATGTAAATTGCTAAAGTCCATAGGGGGGAAGGGTAGTAAGGGACGGGGAGGGAAGGGGGAAGGGGAGACACAAAAAATAGAAAAGAAATCCCAGAGAAGCCTATCTCTATAAGAGGATGTGCAGCCCTATGTGTAATGTTTAAATTACCATTTAAATTACTGTTCACACCTGAGTTCAATAATTATTAATGCCTCTCTTCTTGTGCGCTGTTCTAAAGGGACTGTGTTGTATATGTTACTGTCCAAATTTTGTATCATAATACCTCTATGATTTCACAATAAAGAAAGATGCAAAAAAAAAAAAAAGAATAGTAAGATAAAACTTTCTCTGGCTAAATCCATGTTTGCTTTCTCCTATTAAACCATGGCTATATACATGTCCAATAATTGTATTCTTTATAATGGTTTCTACCATTTTGCCTGGTACTGACATCACACCACAAACAAACCCCAACTATTGGTAATATCAAAAAATTCAAATATTACAAAATTACCACTACTAACTCTTCCCAAAATAGTAGTACAGAAAAACTTATTTTTGTCGGGTGAAACCAAGGGAGGTTAGAGAAATTGCTCTAACCACACCAGATGGCAACATCCATTTTATTCAAGCACAAAAACTGCTTAACAGCATTTAAAAAGAACTAAGCTTATACATGGTGAAGAACATGTTCAATTGCAGCAAAACACAATCCTCTGTGAGTAAGGCACGACATGCACGTTTCGGAAGCAATTCCTGTATCAAGTGCAATGCTCTTCAATGTGTGTTCACCGCCAAAAAACGCCGAGCTTTTCTCTCGGTATATTTTACCGGAAGAGTCTCTTAATGGCTACAACCAGCCATCAATCACAGCCAAACTCCAATCAAACAACAGGGAAACCCCACTAGATCAGGGGAACCCTGCCGCGTCATGGAAGAGGTATCAATAAAGGCTCACCCAATCAATTTCTTTATTTAGTCCGGAGGGAAACACAGTATTCAACCGAAAGATCCAAGATTGTTCACAGCGTTGCAACAAAGCTACACGATCAACCCCCCCCCCCCCCGGAGGATCCAGGGGGATGTGATCGATAATAGTCCAGGTCAAGTGAGAAAACTCATGATGGTGCTGCAAACAGTGATCCACAATAGGAGCAGAGGAAACTTGATTTCGTAATCGGGAAGCATGCTCCCCCAAGCGAGTCTGCCCCCCGCCTTTTATTAAATTTAAAAATACAACAATACCTTTAAAGGACGAAGTAAGATACCTCAGAGTAACCCTTGACAATCGACTCAACCTTCAATCTCACATCAGAAAAACTGTTAGAAGCGCTTACTATAGAATGAAAATAATTAGACACCTGAAGCCTCTTCTCTCCCAAGAACATTTCCGCTCAGTCTGTCAGGCTCTAATAACTCCAATTCTTGACTTCTGCAACCCTATTTACAACGGAATCCCGAAACACTCACTAAAGCCACTTCAGATGGCTCAGAACACAGCTGCCAGAATAATCGCCGGCTCTTCAACTCAAGCCCACATCACCCCAATCCTTAAAGAACTCCACTGGCTCCCAATAAGCCTCCGTATTAGATACAAGTTGGTCATCAATATATTCAAAATCAGACATAAGACTTCAGCAATCAGTCTCCAAGCCCTCTTATTCTCTAACACCAGCAAAAGACGTAGAAGGAAAGCCACAACTGACACCCTCAGCACCCCAAGTAGCTACTCTAAAGTCTGTAAATTCACCTCACAAAGAGCTCTTTCCTTATCGGCCCCTCTAATATGGAACTCTCTCCCCCCCCGACCTACGATCAATTGAGGAACTGAAGGAATTCCGAAAACAACTAAAATTTGTTTTTTTCATTGAGCACTATGGCTATGACACCTAACTAACTCATATTAATTGTAATCTCTCAATATTGTGTTTTTTGTAATTGTTCACCATGTTATGTTTCCCTTCTTTCACTTCCCTTGCCTATGTTTAGCCTTTGTATGTCTTTGTAACCGCTTTGATTTAAGGAAAAGGCGGTATAAAAAACCTGTTAAATAAATAAATAAATTAAGAGACTCTTCCGGTGAAATATACCGAGAGAAAAGCTCGGTGTTTTTTGGCGGTGAACACACATTGAAGAGCATTGCACTTGATACAGGAATTGCTTCCGAAACGTGCACGTCGTGCCTTACTCACAAAGGATTGTGTTTTGCTGCAACTGAATACGTTCTTCACCATGTATAAGCTAAGTTCTTTTTAAATGCTGTTAAGCAGTTTTTGTGCTTGAATAAAATGGATGTTGCCATCTGGTGTGGTTAGAGCAATTTCTCTAATCTCCCTTGGTTTCACCCGACAAAAATAAGTTTTTCTGTACTACTATTTTGGGAAGAGTTAGTAGTGGTAATTTTGTAATATTTGTATTTAGTACTGACATCAGGCTCATCAGTCTATAGTTTCTTGAATCACCTCTGGAACCCTTTTTAAAAATTGGTGTTACAGTGGCAATTCTCTAATCTTTAGGTACTACAGATGATTTTAATGATAGTTCACAGATTGCTAATAGTAGGTCTGCAATCTCATATTTCAGTTCTTTTAACACCCTGGAATGTATACCATCCAGTACAGGGGATTTGCTACTCGTTAGTTATCAAATATTTGTAATGCATCTTCCCGGTTTGTCGAGATTTGTTTATCAAGATATTTTGGCACTTCCCTATTCCTGCTGTTTAGGGCCATAGATTAAAAAATATTAGTCTCTGTAAAAGAGTTTATATAGCTGCAATGAGTACTTTAACATTGCTCTACTGGTAATTTCATTCCAGTTATGAATAGCAACCACTATCAACACAAGGTTCAGTATAATCCAGGAAAGAATAGATCAAAGTATCATATTAGAATGCTTTGCTACCCTGAAATCACAAAGATGGTTTAAAAGCACAATCAAACTCCGAGGATCACCAGTGCACTGATTAATGCATGCTCAGTAAATAATAAATACATCAACATCAATGACATGATAGACGATACCACTGTAGACATTTTGTTCATTACAGAAGCTTAGCTTTCAGAGCAGGAAGATCCTGCTCTGATCAAACTATTTTCCAATGTCTACAGAACTGAATTTTGCTCTCAAACAAAGGCTGAAAGGGGGAAGAGTTGCGGTAATTAGAAAACAAAAAACAATTGAACCTTATTCTGGTTGGTAGAACCTCCAGAGCTGGAATGGAGACCCTTTTGTTAACAATTAGAGTTAAGCAGAAAATTGATAATGTTTTATGATATAGGGCTCCAATGCAGTACCTGATGTAAATGAAGTTCTCATAGATAGTTTGGCTTTTTTTGTACTTCACTATCAAAGTGTTCTGGTCTCAGGTGATTTTAATTTTCATTCAAATGAGTTTGACAACCCTTCTAGAAACCCTTTGATAGTGGCCATGTTTATTTCGGGCTTCTAACAGATGAATGCAGACCCTACACACTGGGCTGGTCACCTGTTCAATTTTATCTGCATATATAAAACACAAAATTTTGATTTCCAGATTTATGACTATACTATTTCCCCATTAGTGTGGTCTGACCATTACAACTTAGAGTTTAAAATTTTAAACTCTCAGCGTTGCCATCATAATAGCATAGCTAACAAGGGTAAAATTTAGCCAAGGGGATAAAGAAGATGTAGATAGATTTTTGACTACCTTAGATTCAATTTTTTTAGATTTAGGCATGAATGGTTCTATTAGGTATTGGAATCATCGTATCTGGACTGAATTGGACACTTTAGCCCACTGAAATGGGTACATCAACCTAGAAACAAATTTTTCCCTTGGTACTCAGAATCATTAAAGAAAATGAAAGCAAATTGTAGGAAAAGTTAAAGAGAATGGAGAAAATCAGGTACAGAGGACAGCAACTTAGAATAAAGAAAAAGCTTTAACTTTATAAGAAAGAGTAATATAAGGGAAAATTATATTACTTTATAAAGATTGCTCGTGGTCAGAATGTGACTAAAGAACTTTTCAGAGTAGCTAAGAACTTTTCATCTACTAGCAGTATTCATCTTATTGATAAAAGTAAGATTCCTTAGGCTCATCAGCTTGCAAATTACTTTTTGGTAAAATAACTTTAATCAAAGAGAGATTGTCAGGACAAATCATACAAAGGAAATGTGATCAGGATAAGAATAATCAATATCTTCTGTTAAATGTAAATGATGATCCTGTATATAAATGTTCATTAGACATCCCTGCAGACTGTATATGGCCTCATGTTGACAACATCCGGAGATGAATTTTTATCATATGTGATGAAATTTGCCAGAGGGCGATATAATTTAAACTCATATCCTGCCTGTTTTTTTAAGTCAATGCCTGGGAGGCTAGTGAAATGGCTTACTAGGTTAATGAATAATGTGCTTGAACCCTCTGGATTTAAAACACATGAACCTGTGGCAGTTATTGGTAAGTCCTACAGGAGAGACAGCAGTGTGTAAGAATTACTATCCTATTGCCAACTGGCCTTTCTTAGCAAAGATCATGGAATCAATTGTAATGAAATCTTGTTAAATTTAATTGGGTAAATTTGATATTCTTTTTTCTACCCAGTAAGGTTTCTGTTCATCATACGGCACAGAATTGGTTATAGTGGCTTTGTTGGAAAATTTACACATGTTGCTGCCTAATAGTAAAGCTGGTCTATCGATTCAGGTCAATTTAACAGCAGCTTTTGACTTTGTTTTTTTCTGTTGTTTTTTTTTAGTTTCTTTATTTATATTTTCCAACAAAATACAAACAAAAAAGAAATTAAATTTACAGTAAATCAAAATACACAATTCTTCTCTATAACATGAGATAAGAAAAAAGCTAATCACAGCCCACCCCACCCTGTTCCTCCTATCATCATGTGATCATCAGGGGCTATATAAAAGAAAACACAAAACATCTGAAAAGCCTGCAAGGCCTACAAGGGCTATAGAAGAGCAGCCACTCCACTACATAAGAAACGAGAATATTTATCTAATAACCCCTTACTATATCTCATATCATGCTTTAGAGATGTAATTCTGTAGGAGTTTCCACTTTTAAAAAAAGGAGGGTGTAAAGGAACTACCACACCATGGTATTTGCGCATATTTGTAGCATAAGCACAAGCGGTTCTGCCCTTCGCGTCAACTAAGCTCTGCTGTATGTTTTCAGTTAGAAATAATGAGATATAGGACCACTCCCAACATGAAGTCAATTAAAACTGACAATCCCTTTGTAATGACGAGATGTCAATTGCTGATTGAAAAATGACCCCAGACCAGGAGAGAGTGACCCGGAATCCCAATACCTCTTTACTACAGTTCCATAATGAAACCCAATAAGACTGAATGTTAGGACACTCATACAACACATGTCTCGAAGTGCCGACATCTCCTCGACGAGACTAACATTCATTCCCAGCTGCCTTATCCCATTTGTCAATCTCTACCAGAGCAAAGTGTGCCCTATGTGCAAAGAAGTATAAAATGTGTGAGACAGAGGCAGACTGGTAAACCCTATTTATCTTACTCCAGAATTTTCTCCAAGTTTCCGGTGAAAGAGCTTCCCCAGTGTCATGTTCCCATACTCGTTGAACACCAATGGCCTGAGAACTGTTGTTCTGAATCACCAGTTTATAGTATTGAGAGGCCACCCCAGAGGACATATATACTGAGCTTTCCTTACTCATCAACCCCCACTCATCAGACAACGCTGTGATATCTAATTGGGATTTCTCTATACAATGCCTCAGCTGAGTCCACTGAAAGTAGAGATTAAGGCAAAACTAATTCACTTTGCAAGAAGAAAAAGGTTTCCACTTGCCATCCATTGTCAGTTGGCCCACACTCCAAATGCCCCTACTAAATCATTTTTGTATGTGAATGAAGTTTGATTGATTTTAAAAAAGGATTATGCCAGATGGGTATTAATTTCAATAGGCAATCCTCCTTAGAAAATGTATTTGCTAATTGTTGAAAAGCTGTCTGAGTGTCTGATAAAATCCTATGAGACTTCAACCTCCCAATAGACACCATGCCAGGAAGGGATTCAGGGGAAAGAGTACTTAATTTCACTTCTAGTTCAAGCCATACTGAGCATATACCTATGGCCCCCTCTACCCATCGCAAAACATATTTTAGTAAAAAGTGCACTACTAGGCCTGAAAATCAGGGAAAATCACCTTCCTCTCTTTTAGATTTGAGTTTCCTAAGACCAATTCTAGACGGTTTATTATTCCATAGAAATTGAACTAGAATCCTTTCAATTTAACGATAGATTTTCCTTGTAAGAAAGACTAGTAGTATTTCTACTATATAATTCACTTTAAGAGTGGTAGTCGTTTTTATCGCCCCAAGATGACCCCACCAAGAAAGACAGACTGGCAACCACTTTGCTGTTATATTATTGAAAGCTCGTTAAGTCAAATAGGGTAAATGAGATTGCGGAGTGATCAGAAATGTGAGCCACATGAATAATAGACTCACTAATTCTAGAACAAAGTCCCTTGGAAACTAGGAAAAAATCTATATGTGTTGTTTGAAGAACCATGGGGGATAGAGCTTTCCTCATTAAGATGGCTACCCCATTTTTCTTATGATAGACAGCTGAAAATAATAGGTTTTTATATCTAGTTTTAATGACTCCTTTACATTCAAGTGTGTCTCCTGCAGCAGAAAGATGTCAGCACTTTCTTTCCTACCATACAGAAGGAACTTTATCCTCTTAATAGGATTGTTAATGCCCTTAACATTCAGTTAAACGATCTTAAAAGATATCATACTGACAATATAGCTCAGATTGACAGTCAAATGTTGCAGAAACATACCAAATTGTGTCATTTAATTTTACATTGTAGAAACATCTTAAGCACCCTCAGAGTGCTGCTGTACTTATAGCCCAAAGAAGAAAACCCAACAAAAGAGACACATTTTAGCCCCAGCCCCGTCATATGATCACTCACCATAAGAACACCTAATTCTGAAAAATATCTCCCCAAAACCACCTAAACCCAGGGGGGCTATATAACACACAAAACTTAGCTGGTGAGTACACCAGAACAAGACAGACATGGAGGGCAAAATGACCTACTACATCCACACTTTTTTGTATAGTGCCTTGGGACTCCTACAAAAGAGACAGAATGGATGTCCCAGTATATAGCAATGTTACATAATTAAATGTTGCATCTGTGTGAATAAGTCACCTTTACACGACCTCAGACCAGTCAAACGCCCATGATAGCAAACGCTGTAGAACTGTAGCAAATAAAAGTTGCAAAGTGACTTTCACTGCATCACCGCCGACTCCTTGTCCTCCAGAAAAGCATATAACTCCCCGGGATCATCAAAAGTCTTAGGGGTATGTTTACTAAACTGCGGTAATCGTACATAACGCGCGTTATGTAACGTTAACGATCGTAAGCGCAGCATAATGCGTGTTATGCTGTGCTTACGATTGTTAACGTTACATAACGCGCGTTATGATGCGCTAACGATCGTAATGCCCCGCGGCGCGGTAAAACACCGCAGAAGGTGGAGAGAGGGCAGAGAGAAGGGGTCAATGGACGGAGAGTGGGCGGGGAGAGGCTCCCTTCACACTAACGCGCTGATCTGAAGAACTCAATTCCAACGCGAATGAAAACCTGCCGTTAAAGGCACATTACAGGGGAGAGAAACCATTTAAGTGTCAGCAATGTACAGCCCAGGCAGGGAAACCTAAAAAAGTGATAAGTGTGATATATGTTCACAGAACAAAAGGGCACATAAACACTGAAAATGACCCCAACAAACTGGAAAAAAAACATAACCAAGCTGGCCAATAGTGGTATCAATGAGAAACATCAACCCCTCCCCCCCCTGAGTAAGCTCCATAGAACAGACATAAATCGTGGAAGGGTCTATAATCCATCCCCATACAAGGTGAATGAGCCCACAGTGAAATAGCGCTGCTCAGGGTTTTCCCCACCATCGGACAGGGTTCCTATGGTGTGCACATGTCCCGCAACATCAGGGCGGGCATGTCAGAATGGCAACTGGACAGATGCCGGAGAAGGGGATACAGAGGGCCGCAGGCGGCACATGCTGTGGTGCAGCTGGGCCACAGTGCAGACTAGGGCGATGCCTAGGTGGCCCATATGAATGCTGAAGCAGCAGAGCAGCCAGACAGCAACTGCTGAAGGCAAAACATGGGCACGACTGTTTCCCACAGTGTCACGGGGATAGTACCCAGCAGCTACCCCCAAGGGCACGGAACATTGGCAGGCGGTGATGGGGGGAAGCGTGGACACCTATGCAGGCACCCCTACCCCAGAACCCTCACCATAGGCAGCCGCCTACCTGCACACTGGATGGCCTGAGACTGCGCACCACCAGTACCACCAGCAGAAGGGCATGTCAGCATGGTGGCTGAGGGATACTGGTGGTGGAGGAGGCAGTGGCAGCTGCCCAGAGCAGACCGTGGCCTAGCCCTGTGTAGGTGGGTGCCGTGTACTGCAACAGATGGGCCCTGTCTGACAAACAGTCATGGTATCACCAAGGAATGTACTGACTCTGTGACAACAAGGTGGTGCAGTGCACAAAACCAGTGTATTCAGAAGCAGAGGGTCACAGGTTCAAGTCCCAGCTGTGGTTCCTGCCAAACCAGTCCCTATACTTTACCCACTACTACAACGTGCTAATACAGACAGCACCTTTATTGCAGATGATGTAAACATGCCCAAGACACCTACATTTTACCCTACAGAGCACAGACACCATAAACATGCACATTACCTAGAGCAGAGCCTCCCAAATGCAGTCCTGGAGGGCCAAACACCATTCCGGTTCCATGCTGCCTCTGATAAAGATGCCTGTGCTGCATTTCTATGCGCCACCCCCATGGTATGCAGATGTATCTCATGCATATTCATGAGGGACAGCATGAAAACCCGAACAGTGTTTTGCACCGCAGGACTGGAGTTGGGAACCTCTGCCGTAAAGCAGCAGCCAACAGGGGGCAGACACACCCACACCCACAGGTCCCATTATCCAAAGCCTCCTGGGGAGGCAGGACTTTGGGCTCTGCATGCATCTCCCAATACTAGCACTTGCATACCTTAGTAATGCCACCCTAAACCTGGGAATATGGTACACATCTATCAAAAGGTTGCTATGAGTACTGGCAGATAGCAATTCCTAGGTTAAGTACACTTTTCTGAGTGAGCTGCATCATAGCAACCTTTCTGATGTCTGTGGAGTGTGCTACAGGTCTTGTGTCTGACAGTGTTTACCACCGTGAGGGTGTGTTTGCTGGCAGCACTAATTAAAATACACGTCACATGCCTCAACAATTGCTACTTAAATGTAAAGGGCACTTCCTCAGCCAGCCTTATACATTAGGCCCACTAGGGAATCGAACCCATGACCCCTGTACCATCAGTCAGTGTTGTAACCATTGTGCTACAGCTCTGTTGCTGTGTTTGTATGCCTGTGCGCCTTCTTAAGATTAACGCGCGGTAACGTGCCCTGTAGCGCTCGTTCATTTACAGCGCCTTGTAACGCGCGTTCTCGGCGCGTTCTCGGAAACGATGTACCGCCCATGTCCTTATTTGGGGTTTCTGTCTCTACCGCGGCTCCTAACGCGAATCGCACTAACGCAGTTTAGTAAACATACCCCTTAGTCTGGTTATGCAACATGACTCTCATGCGGGCAGGATAGAGTAGCCCAAAATGGGCCTGCAGTTGTATCAAGCATGGACGCAGCTCCAGAAAACTTTTTCTCCGATCCACCGTCGCCTTCACGAAGTCTGGGAAGAACAGGAGTTTATGTCCCTTATATTCCAAAGTTGAAAGTGCTCTGGCTGCTCCCATTATTTGCAATACTTGCTGAAAACGTAAAACTTTCAAGATGATTGGGCATGGACGCTTGCCCATGACCACGGACTGAGTAGGCACTCTGTGGGCGCGCTCGATCTCGAATGGCACGGCAAACTGAAATTTTAACACACCCGGAATCATGGCCTGCAAAAAGGACACCATATCAGGGCCCTCGGCTCTCTCAGGAACTCCTAGTATTCTTATGTTATTCCTCTGAGAATGATTATTAACGTCTTCCACCCCTCTTTGTAATGAACGTATCAGCTTGGCCTGCTTCTCAACGGCCTCTCACCTCTCACCTCTCACCAAGTGAAGCCACCACATTCTCTACCTTCCCCAAACGAGCCATAATTGACTCCAAAGAAGTTCGCAAAGCGTTGATATCTTCCTGCATTGCACATAGCGATTCTCCATTAGCTTTGACCAAGTCTTTGACTGCCCGAATCTCAGCCAGGAGCTCCTGTGAGGTCTCAGGACAATCTTGGATGACCGCCATCTTGAGAGGTGAGAGAGGTTCCGTCTTGGTTCTCTTTGCACTGGCATTTTGAGATACTTGGTAATCCAGCTGCATCTGTTTGGGGTCGACATCTCCGGGATCGAATGGTATCAAAGTAAGTAGGAACTATTTGATTAAAGATTGCAGAAGTCAGGATTCTTGTCTATTGCCCTCCGGAGCACAGCTCTTACACATCCATCTTAACCAGAAACCAGGCTCCGCCCCCAGATTTTTAACTTTGTGAATTATAATTTATTATTAAACAGGTTGTCCAATTTACATATTACTGGAGCTGTATTCATTTGATTCACTGGATTCTTAAAAGGCAGCTCCTGTAAAGTTTTACATAATAATTGTCGTTCTAAAAGCTGGGTGCTCTCTTGTGAGTTTACACAGGGCTTCTCACTACTCCTGTTTTATTTTGAGGGTAATTTCATAAACTCCCATGGAGTTTACATATGTGAGTACATATGTATTTAAGGCCTATTTTCTCAACTGAAGTATGCATGTACTTTGTGTTATAAAAAAGGGATGAAAGTGGTGTAAAAGTGCGTGCAAACTAGGCATGAGAATTAATGCCTGCTCCATAGCAGGGGTAAATGTTTGCACCTAGATTTTTCACGCGGTTGTAAGTTATAGCACTTAATAAGTTATGTCTGTAAACATGTGGGCCACCCAAACTCCACCCATGTAAACTCACATTGAAGTACGTGTGATTGGACTTATATGCATCTTTATAGCATAACACTGGCCTAAGTATGTGCATAATTGCCCATTTATGTGCGTAACTCCTTGAAAATAAGTGACTTAAGCATGTAAATAGTAGATAAGAACATAAGAAATGGCATACTGGGTCAAACCAAGGTCCATTAAGCCCAGTATCCTGTTTCCAACAGTGGCCAATCTAGGCCACAAGTACCTAGCAGTTTCCCCAAAAGACACAGGTTCCACAATGCTTGTAATGGGGCAAGCAGTGGATATTCCCCAGGACCCTGTCACCTTAGAATCTCCCCTTTTCCAGCATCCTTTCCTCATGCCTCTCCTCCTCCTCTGTCCCCGCAGCATCTATCCGCAACTTTTCATACTCTTCCCCTGCTATCGCCAGGAGCAGTAGCTGCAGCTCTTTGGTCAGCCTATCTTTTAATGCAGCAGATGCCTGCACTACAGTCTGAGCGTCTTTTTCGTTTTGGCAGGCAAGCAGGGTCTGATGTTGATATTGTGAGATCAGCATCAGGAAGTGCTGACTGCAGTGTGAGATGCTTGCACTGCTAGTGTTGGCTGTGGTAAATGACAGACTGTTTCCCTCCACTTCCAAGGCTTACCTTTCTAATCCTCCTATTTCCACCTATGTCTCTAATTTCTGTTTTTCAGCCACTTTCTAGTCTCCTGAGGGAGTGGATAACATGACGAAAGATCTACAAAAGCTGGAAGAATGGTCTAATGCTTGGCAGTTAAGATTTAACGTGAAGAAGTGCAGTGTCTTGCACTTGGGAAGCAGAAATCCAAAGGAATTGTATGCGATAGGGGGCGAGAGATTGGTGTGCACGGACCAGGATAAAGACCTCGATGTGATTGTATCTGATGATCTCAAGGTGGCGAAACAGTGTGACAAGACAGTGGGAAAAGCCAGAAGGATGCTGGGTTGCATACAGAGAGGAATTACCAGCAGAAAGGAAGAGATACTAACAGGGGTGGCCCAAAGGGGTGCGGGGCCATGTGTGGAGACTTATCACGGGACCTCATTTGCATAAAGTGCCTCATTTGTATAACTTTTTGCGTAATGTTAACGTGTACTAACTTTTAGTAAACATGCCTCTTATTGAGTGTATGGATAAAGAAAGATTTCTACATTATTATATCCATTGACAACTGCCAGGCACATTAGAAGTACTCTAAACACTGCCCATTTAGAACCCATAGCAAACCCGCCATATCATAACAGCACTGCCAGGGCTCACAAAGCACCAAACCCTACCTATCAAAAGGCAACACTGCAAATATTAAACCAATACATTTCAGAGAATATCAATACATCTCCTACTGGGGAAAGAGAGCAAGTGGCACTGTCAAACAGAAACTACATAAATAGAATACCTCAGCTCGGTTACACATGAAGAACACAGACCATCACCAAACAAAGAACAAGGGATCATAATTTAGAAATAGGAAGACAATAATTAAACTGGGAACCCCAAAAGCCAAACTTGGAATGTACAACAACACTGCAGAAATAAAACTATAAAATAATTTCTTCTGTACTAAACAAAATGCAGACGTTAACGATGCACATTTCTCAGAGCTGACATATTCCAGTTAATAAATTCAAACTAAAAAATATTTTTCTATCTTTTGTTGTTTGGGCATTTTGTTTTTCGGTTGCAATTGCTCCAGTCACTTTCTTCTGGTTTCTTTGTGTCTTCTGTTAACTCTCCATTGTCTGCTGTCCATTTGTCCTCTCTTCTAGTTTTTTCCATTCTCTCTCTACATCTGCTTTAACATACCGATCTTTCTCCTTTTGCACTTTCCTCCATTTTTTCTTTATTCCTTTTTCATCCACTCAAATTTTACCCCTCCATCCTCAATCCCCACTTACTCTCCCAATACCCAGCCAATCATATATTTTTCTACCCTCCCACACAAAATATTTTTCCCCTCTCCATCCTCGTTCCCCCAGCCCCATTCCATTCTAGTCATCCCCCAACATCAGCTTCCTTCTAGTTCTAGCCCCATCCAGCATCTGCTCCCTTCTAGTCCCATTCTCCCATCCCCCACATCAGCCTATTTCCAGTCCTAGCCCCCCCTATCAGCCCATTTCCAATCCTAGCCCCCCATCAGCCCTTTCCAGTCCTATCCTAGCACCCCATCAGCCCATTTCCAATCCTAGCCCCCCCATTAGCCCTTTCCAGTCCTATCCTAGCCCCCCCATCAGCCCTTTACAGTCCTATCCTAGCCCCTCCATCAGTCCATTTCCAATCCAAGCCCCCCATTAGCCCATTTCCAGTCCTAGCTCCCCCCCCCTACATTCAGCCCATTTCCTATCCAAGCCTCCCCCTCCAAAGATGGAGAAGCTGTAAAACTAGAGGACATAACATTAAGCTGCAACGGGGTAAACTGTAAGGCAATGGCAGGAAATACTTTTTCACTGAAAGGTGGTGGATGCTTGGAATGCCCTCCTGATGGAAGTGGTGGGGAAAAATACAGTGACAGAATTCAAAATTGCATTGGATAGACACAGTGGATCCCTTCATAGCAACAGGATAAAATCAAAATAAACATAACTATCTCTTATATCTGAACAAATAGGGGTGACTTAAACAAAGACATGGGGTGGGGTAATCTGCACAAAGCGGCAGGTGCAGCTACTCTTGCAGTCTTGCTGGGGAGACGAGATGGACCATACTGATCTTTATCTGCCATCATATACTATCAGGCTCATTCCGAGCCGCCAATAGCAGGGATGGATGTCCCAACGGAACGTCCATCCCTGCTATTCGTGCCCCTTCCTGCTGGCGTCTAATTTCCCTGCCTGTTGCATAGGAAAGTTAGATAGGGACGGGAAAGGGGAAAATCGGGGGCAGCATTAGGGCGGGCAGTGGGTGGTTGCTTGCCCCGGACATACAGGGCCGATTCTAATTTTGGCCCTGTGCGACTTGAACGAGGAAGTTATTCCACCTCCGAGGTGGAATAACTTCCCCAATTCGACAGGATCGGTGGGCCCGGAGCTGGGAAGGGGCAGAGGGCAATCCCCACAGCCTGACCCTGTCCCTGGAAGATCAGATCGGGGGTCGGGCTGCGGGGAATTAGCTTCAGGAGCCAGTGGGATCGCAGCTGGGGATCACAGCTTTTAAATGGAGCCTCGGTGCCATGGCATCCGGACGCCATGGTGCCACGGCTCCATTTAAAAGCCCTGACTGAGTTAATTGGGCAAGGCCTGTATTTGCAGGTTGGGCTGAATCACAGTCCTGGCCTGCACGTACAGACCTGATTGTGATTCTGATCCCGTGGAGCTAGACATGCCCTGCGGGATCAGAATTGCGACGCTCTCTGTACGTCCGGTTCAGACCGAGCGTACAGAGGGCATGTACGTCCGGGATGGAATAGGCTCTTATGTTACTGTGTTACTCATACCTTCCCAGTCTCATCTATTTTCATTTCATTTAATGGATATTTTACCTGCCCTTACAATAAGCCTCTTGTCCCCTCACCAACCCCAGTTCCTTCCTTGTCATTCTTCCAGACACTTTCTTATGTCTTATTCCATAATCAGGCTCCCATTCTCCTTTTTACTGTTCCATGTTCACCTTCTTTCACCTGCTTCACTCTCTTAGCCCTCTGCCTCTTTCTCCCATTCTCTCCATCTCTGTCCCTGCCCCTCCCTCATATCTAGCAAATATACTTATTTATTTATTTAACAGGTCTTCTATACTGCCTTATCATATATTCAAAGTGGTTTACATAGAAGAGTTACAGCAACCAGCTTTACATAGAACAGGGAAATACAACTTGGGGGTTAGATGGGGTATAACTGGCAATTAACAATTGCTAACTATATACAAACAGATTGTTGCAATGTGATGAGGTACACTTCATTATAGATCATGATCTTCTGGGGTAGGGCCAAAGTATTCTAGGAAAAGATGAGTTTTTATGGCTTTCCTAAAATCTACTAGCTCTTAATTGCATCGTTCCACAGCTGGGGTGCGTACAGGGAGAAGGCTCCACTGCAGGTGGATTGATTTGCTGTTCTGAAGTTTGGTGGGGGTCTCCAGGATGTTGTTGTCCGCTCCTCTTCTTGTTCTGGTTGGGGGTGTCTTCCTATTCAATGGTTGGAGAGTTGCTGGTGAGAGGTTGCTTAATATTTTGTAGATTATTATTATGTTCTTCTATTTAGTGTGTACAGTAACAGGGAACCAGTGTAGTTGGTGGAGTGTAGAGGTTATATGGCTGTATTTTGCTGTTCCAGTAATGATTCTTGCAGCGGTATTTTGTACCAGTTGTAGGGGGAGAATTGTTTTCTTTGGAAGGACATGGTAAATTGCATTACAAAAATCTATTATGAGTGTTATTATGACTTGGCATACTGTTCGGAAGTCGTTGTTGGTGAGTAGTGGTTAGAGTTTTTGTAATGTTCTCAGCTTGTGGTAGGCTGATCTGGTTGTTCTTTTGATGTGAGGTTGGAAGCTGAGTTGTTGGTCAAAGATAACTCCGAGGTATTTGACTTTCTGTTTATTGTTGATGGTGTGGTCGAAGATCTTTGAGTCCAGTGGAGAGAATATAGTATTCATGGTAATATGCATTAATTCAGATTTTTTGTAGTTATGAATAGGCTTTGACTGTTGAGCCACTCTGTCATTGATTCAAGGCATGCTGTAATTTGTGTGTAGTCCGGATGTTTGATGTTTATAGGGGTGAATACCATGATATCATCTGTGTATATTCTGTAAAGGATGTTGTATTGTTTTATAATGCTGCATATTGGTTGAATGCAAATATTGAATAGTAGTGCTGAGAGAGCTGAGCCTTGTGGGGCACTTTGGTGTTGGATGAAGGGTTTGGACTGTTGGTTTTTGATTCTTACTTACTGGGTACAGTGGGACAGGTATGAGAGGAACCAATCTAGCACTGTACCATTTATTCCTACATCTCTGAGTCTTTGTAACAGAGTGTTATGGTTAATGGAGTCAAAGGCGGCAGTGATGTCTATGAAGCATAATACAAAGCCATGGTATATATTGTAGTACCCTAGCCTGGGCCCTAGGGCTTACAGGCTTAGGGCTGCCTTGTAATGTCCTTAAATAAAGCTTTTCTGACTGTCCCCAGTGGAATTCTGGGACTTGTAGTTAGGCTTTTCTTGAGCAAGGACAAAATGTAGTGTGAGACCGTTGGTAAGGCATACAAGAATATTTATTTTTTTATGGGGATTTCCAAGGCATTAAAATTCAAACACAAGGCATAAGGATACTTCTCCAACACAAAGGATAACAGAAGATAACTGGCAACTGAGGTAAACGGAAACCAAAAGTCCTGCTAACCTTAGCAGCTGTTTTTCATTAAACAAAACAGTACTCAGCACAGCTTCTTCTATCTCTTTTAAACAAAAGGTAAACTTTCTTCTTGGCACAACTGTTGTTTTCCCTTTTAAACAAAACTTCTGGTAACACACAGCTTTTGCACAACTGTGGTTTTCCCAGTTCAAACAAACTTCTGGTAACACACAGCTTCTTTGCTTTAGAAGAAAATTCTCACTTGGTAAAACACATCCTTGGCATTAGAAGACTATTAGCAGTTACAGAGTTATGCACAGTACAGCTTCTCACTCTTTCTCAGCTCTGCTTAGTAAGGCTCAGTCTTCTTTTAAACAGAATGAGCAATCCATTGGAGAGATTCCTAGGTCAGACTCTGGCACATAAGAATTGACCTGCATTTCCTCCTGGGCTAAAGAATGCTCATTGCCTTTTACAGTCTTAAAAGCTTCCTCAGCTTCTCTGTCTTGTAGGAACTTTTGAAACTGGCTCCACAGCAAATCTTTCTGATTGGGCACAGTTACTTTGTGAGAATAAGTCTTTCTCTCAGGGAACACTTGTGCTAATGTTTCTAGTGTTTTTAGCTCAGTTGCTCTGCTCACTGCTGGGGTTTGGCTTTTTCCACTCTCAAGTGTCTCCACCCACCTTCTGGCAGTTGTAGGGCTCAGGTCTGACTCTTGTACACTAGCTGTTGCAAACTGTTCCTGTTCATCTGTAAGCTGTTCAGCTATACATCTGTTGGCTTCATTTCTAGGAGCATTTCTCAGACATCCACTGCTTCCTTTTCTACTGACCTCTTTCAGCTTCTGGAAGTCAGACTTCTTGTGCCTTTCTCCACTCCTTCTCTCATGAGATCTCTCCTGAAAGCCTTCCTGGAATCCTTCTTCCTCTCCAGGATCTCCCAGGGCTCTGGGATATCTCTTCCCACTGGAATCCCCTTGCTCCAGGATCTCTCCTTCTCTTGTGGAAGTGACTCTCCCTTCCTTCCTTCCTCTCTGGTCAGAGTGAGGTTTTAAAAACCGTTTCTTCCCTGCCACACCCTTGCCTTCACAGAGGCCTTTCCAATCAGTATCTAAGCCTGCCCCCACTTCAGAGTCTGGGCGTGGCTTAGCCTCAGCAGAGACAGGTTTTTTTTTCTTTCCTGCTCTGCAAGCTCTGTGCACAGCTTGTCTGTCACTTGTTTTAAAGGCAGAAACATGTTTTTCTTCTATCTCCATCTGTTCTTGGCCGCTCTCATCGTCACAATATACACCTATGTTTTACCTCATACACCCTTTCTAAGTATACAACTACCCACCTACATCCTTCTCCAATATTCATTCACCCTGCTTTTCTTCCTTTTTGCCTCCTTCATCTTCACCTTCTGCTGCATATGCTCTTGCTTTGCCACCCACCGTGTCTACCTTCCTCTTCCCTCTCACTCTCAGCTTCAATCCTCTTTTCCCACTGCTACCCACCAGCAACTACCTCCTTCTCCCAGCCCTATCCCTATTCTCCCATCCCCAGCATGAGATCCTTCTCCCAACTCATTACCATCTGCTTCTTCTCTCATCCCCAACACCTGCCAGAGTCCGCATCTTCTCCCATCCTAAACATCTGCTAAAATATGCCCCTACTCCCAACCTCATTGCCTTATCTTAGCCTAGGATCTGACCCTTCTCCCAACATGTCATCTGCCAGCATCATCTTCCTTGTCTTTCCCCTCCCCCAATCAGCATCTCCCCTCTCTCTTTTATTCCCTCCTCCACTCTATCCCCTCCCTTCTTTCCTTGACCCCAAAATGCACCATCATCTTTCCTCTCCTCCCACACATATTCCGGCATTTCACCTTCTCCCCCTCTGCCTTCCCTTCAGACCTCCAGAAACATTTCAGACTAGATGGCGGTGATTATCTGGATGAATTTCTATCTGACGTTAGGCCTTGTAGAAGTATTGAGACTGTGTTAGTGCCTCTGTTGGATAGCTTGTTTTATAATCTCAATTCACAATACAGGCAGTTAAATAGACATAAATTTTATTTATTCTCAAATTTGATATACCGATCATCGACAACTCACAGTCAACCATGTCTTGGGCAAGCCACTTAACCCTCCATAGCCTATATTCCCTGTAAAATAGTTATCTCCAAGTTATAATGCCCTGTTCAATGTAATTTCAGTTTGTTCAATGTAAACTGCCTTGATATCATGAAAGGCGGTATATAAGAAATGTTAAATAAATAAATAAATAAATAAACCATTCCATGTTTCTGCAGCGATTGGCTGATCTAGGTCCAAAAGGGCTGGGCTTTGCTTGGTTTATGTCATTTCTCCAGCCTAGGATGTTACAGGGTCCTGGCCACTTAAATGTAGGATACCACAGGAGTTGGTTGTTGCTTTTTAATATCAACTTGAAACCACTGTATAGCATCATTAAAAGGTAGAATCTGCATTATCATGTATTTACCGATGACCCACAGTTGTGATTTTGTTTGAGGGAGGAACCAAGGACTGTAGTGTAAAGAGTTCATTCTGTCTTTCAGATATCAGTACTTGGCTTAAACAGAACAGACCAGTAGAAATTTTTGTTGTCAGTTTATCCTGGATAATGTATATCACTTTGAGATTTTTGAAAAGTGAGTCCTAAATATAATAAGATGACTTGAAATTAGACACTTCCTTAAACAAAGTGCATTGTACATAAAATTGCCCCACCTCTAAACGTTCTCCTTCCAAGTTCTCCCTTCCCTCTGGTATTCCCATCATCTAGCTCTGCTGTCCCCCCACCACCGCCCGCACCATGGTTTGATGTCTAATAGTGGATCAGGAAGCCAATGTCTCTATTTTATTAGTGTCAAAATATTTGATCATTTTAATTTCAAATGTTTTCCTTTCATGTGTGTTCCTGCAGGTTCCTTTCAGGACTTTGATTGTAAAATTAAGGAAATGTTTTTCCTTTATAAATTGCTCACCTACTGGGATAATATTCTGTTTTTCTCTGTAACAGTTTATAGTGTATCTGTGAAGGTTGATATTTGTCCTCAGTTTTTGGCTTGTTTCTCCAATGTAGCCCCCTTCTTCACATTGTTTATATTGATCATATATACTACATTCATAGAGGAGCATGAATGTGAGCCTTTTATTTTGATTATCTTTCCCATGTGGGTAGCTATAGGGTCCTGTGGCATGTGCTGGCATAACTTGCATCGCGGACCTTTGCAGGGTTTTGGGTCATTTTCTTCCATTTGTGATTCTGTTTAGAGTTTAATCCTTACATGTTTTTATTTCAGGTTGGGTGGTTGGTGGAAGGTTAGAATTAGAGGGGCAGGGAAAATGTATTTAAGTAATTCATCCTCCAGAAATAGGGTTTGGAGATCTCTGATCATTTTCCTTAGGTCTTAAGTTACCATACTGACACTGACAAAAATAGGATTGAATAGAGACGTTGGCTTCCTGACCCATACCAGACATAAAAACTTGAAAAGTAAAACGTTACTGTCTCATCATTAATGTTTTTTATTAGAATTTAATGACAGATACAGACTACTTAAGATCAGACAGGACCTGTGTGATATAAATTGTCCCTGTATTCCACACCTTGCTTTGATATGTAATGACATATTATATGCACTTAGCTTGGAGCCTAGATGAGTCTGTACTATTGAAACCCAGTGTAATAGCATTATATCTTTATAGGCCTGATGAAGAGAGCAGTGGCATTCCAAGCCTCTTGGGCACCTAGAGCAGACAATGCCCTCCTTATGATACCCTCCCTCCTTACAACACCCCCTCTCATGATGACCTCCCCACCAGGTCCACATGGCAGAGGTATGCATGGCAAATACACAAATATAGTGGGAAATACAAAGTGCTATTCCATGAAGCATTTTTCTATCAAAACTGGACACATGAATGCTAAAGGAGAGGTGAACTGAAACAAAGAATGAGAGATTGATAGTTGCAGCCAGGAACAGTAGATTACAGACAAGATGATTCACAGCAAGTACAGAAAAAAAGAGCAAAACAGACATATGTAGATTCTATAAAAAGAGTTGGAAATAGTTACTGATCTCGTAGCTGGCTGTGAAGATCTGATGGCAAAAAATGTATACGCAGAAAGGCACAATAAAGTGGCAGGTCTCATCCACAGGAAACTGTGTAAACATTACAACATTGCTGTTCCAGAAAAGCACTGTGATCACAACCCTAAAAGAATTATAGAAAATGGAGAGGTTATGAGCCCCTGGGATAATCCCATTTCAATGGATAAAAAGCTGGATGCAAGGAAACCCACCATAGAGATAAAGGATAAAAACACCAGAATAGCATTAATTATACATTTGTCACTTCCAAGAAATTATTCTGTGAATCGAGAAGTTCCTCAAATACCAACAAATGCAGTCAGAGACCAAATAAATATGGCAGAAACATACTGAACTATTTCCCATCTTATTGGGAGCCACAGACCTGATTAAGAGGAATTTCCAATCATACCTTGACAACTTGAAATCATACTACACAGACACTTGCTTAGGAGTGAGGTTCATTATTTACTGTACTTCTTTCTTTCTTTGCTTTCTTATATTTTTATACTACACATTAGGAAAACTGCACTGCATGGTTTACAACAAAATTAAGACAAAAACAGTATAAAATAAAACCCCTTCCCCATTCCACCTACCACCTCAATAACCCCTCAGAAATCCCCCTCAAATCTCCAGTAAAACCATTGTCTAGAACTACTTACAAACATGCATTTAAGCAAATAATCCTCAAAAATCAGCCACCCTCAAATGCACATTTAAACAAATAAGTGTTCAAAGAACTCTTAAAGTTACTCAAATCCTGCTCTCCACAAAGCTCCAAAGAGAGTGTTTTCTGCAAACAAGGGCCCTGCACAGAAAAAGCATAGTCCCTGGGCCTACTCTTGTGAATCTTTTTCACTCCAGGGACAATCAAAAACATACGCCCTCAAAATCTCAGCCTGCAAACACGGACATAGGGAATCAACTTCGTAGACAGATATTAAGGAGCCATATTATGCAGTGAGCGAAATACTAACATCAAAATTTTATACCCAGTGTCATTTTATATGAGGAGCCAATGTAAGGCCTTCAGAATAGAGGTCACATGATCCCTCTTATGAAAACCTTTAATCAATCTTGCAGCTGTCTTCCGAACTAACTATAAACTGTGAACATTCTTCTGAGGGAGACCCGCTATGATGGTGTCACATATAAGGGAAGACCAAATCTCAAGTCACTAAAGCAGAAATGATCTCCAAAAGAAACAGACATAATTGGTGAAGCTGACATAGAACATAAAGATAATTGAGGATTATCCTAGCCACCTGGTCCTGCAAGACCAGGTGGGATTCCAACAAAATACCAAGATAGTGACAAAGGGGTATGTTTACTAAACTGCGGTAACGTTACATAAAGCGCATTATGTAACGTTAACGATCGTTAACGCATCATAACGCGCGTTAACGTAACTTAACGATCGTAAAGTTCCGCGGCACGGTACAACACCGCAGAAGGTGGAGAGAGGGCGGAGAGAAGGGGTCAGTGGGCGGAGAGTGGGCGGGGAGAGGTTCCCTTCACACTAACGTGCTGATCTGAAGAGCTGAATCCTAACGCGATTGAAAACCTGCTGTTAGATGCACATTTGCAGGGGAGAGAAACCATCTCAGTGTCAGCAATGTACAGCATAGGCAGGGAAGCCTACAAAAAGTGATAAGTGTGATACATGTGCCCAGAACAAAAGGGCACAGAAACATTGAAAATGACCCCAACAAACTGGAAAAGTTGTCCAGGCTCTTATTATGCCACATTTAGACTTCTGCAATGGCATACTCCAAGGAACATCCAAAAAGAATTTACACATCCTTCAAAGAGCTCAGAATGTCACTGCTCGAATAATTATGAAAGCTAAAATATTCGATCACATCTCTCCTATCCTATACGCTCTCCACTGGCTTCCTATCTATAGTAGGATTCAATATAAAACACTTGTCACCACTTTTAAACTCATTAATGACCTAGCCCCATCACAGTTGGCCACTCTACTCCAAACCCCACAAGAAAACAGAACCAGAAGAAAAACTAACCTCAACATGCTATTAATTCCCATTGCAGTGACAAAATCAAAGCAAATAACCACCAACACTGCTTTTTCATATTATGCTCCCAGCCAATGGAATAAACTCCCACTATACCTCAGAGAGATTAAAGACCTTACATCTTTCAGGAAGGAACTTAAAACCTACCTATTTAGTCAACACTATAGCAACCTACAACCTGGAACCAAATTTACTACACAAAAACATGCAACAAACCAAACACAGGTCTACCCCACCTAATGCCGGACTTCATTTCTCATCCACCCAAGTTAGTCTACTCCCAATACTTTATTTATGATCACAAATAACTATTATAGTCTCTTACTAACCATGTAAATCTACCCTTCTGGTTCCTTGTAACATAGTTTTATGACTCCTTGTAACATAGTTTTATATTTCCTTTTATGTTAATAACCCTCACATTGTTTTCCATTTAACCTAGTTATTATGTAACCTAGTTTATGTTCACCTAATATTTAATGTAATTCAATATTGCACTGTTCTGCTATATTGTTGTTTAAGTTCCTTGTTTTTTGCTCAACTAATGTTTAATGTAATTCAATATTGCACTGTTCTGCTATATTGTTGTTTAAGTTCCTTGTAAACCGCCCCTGATCTCTGGAAGGGGCGGTATAGAAAAGCACTGAAATAAATAAATAAATAAAAAAAAGAACCATAACCAAGCTGGCCAATAGTGATATTAATGGGAAACATCAATCTCCCCCCCCCCCCCCAGAGAAAGCTCCACAAAAAAGATATTACTCGTGGAAGGGTCTATGCTCCGTCCCCATACAAGGTGAATGAGCCCACAGTGAAATAGCACTGTTCAGGGTTTACCCCTCCATCGGACAGGGTTCCCATGGTGTGCACATGTCCCGCAACATCAGGGCGGGCATGTCGGAATGGCAACTGGACAGATGCCGGAAAAGGGGATACAGAGGGCCGCAGGCGGCACATGCTGTGGTGCAGCTGGGCCACAGTGCAGACTAGGGTGATGCCTAGGTGGCTCATACAAATGCTGAAACAGCAGAGCAGCCAGACAGCAACTGATGAAGTCCCAACATGTGCACGACTGTGTTTCCCACAGTGTCACAGGGGATAGTACCCAACAGCTACCCCCAAGGGCACGGAACATTGGCAGGCGGGGCTGGGGAGGAGCGTGGATGTCTATGCAGGCACCCCTACCCCAGAACCCGCACCATAGGCAGCCGCCTACCTGCACACTGGATGGCCTGAGAATGCGCACCACCAGCACCACTATCAGAAGGGCATGTCAGCATGGTGGCAGAGGGATACTGGTGGTGGAGGGGGCAGTGGCAGCTGCCCAGAGCAGACCGTGGTCTAGCCCTGTGTAGGTGGGTGCCGTGTACTGCAACAGACAGGCCCTGTCTGACGAACAGTCATGGTATCACCAGGGAATGTACTGGCTCTGTGACAACAAGGTGGTGCAGTGCACAAAACCAGTGTATTCAGAAGCAGAAGGTCACAGGTTTAGGTCCCATCTGTGGTTCCTGCCAACCCAGTCCCCATATTTTACCCACTACTACAACGTGCTAATACAGACAGCACCTTTATTGCAGATGACATAAACATGCCCAAGACACCTACATTTTACCCTACAGAGCACAGACACCATAAACATGTGCATTACCTAGAGCAGAGTCTCCCAAATGCAGTCCTGGAGGGCCAAACACCATTCCGGTTCCATGCTGCCTGTAATAAAGATGCCTGTGCTGCATTTCTATGTGCCACCCCCATGGTATGCAGATGTATCTCATGCATATTCATGAGGGACAGCATGAAAACCCGAACAGTGTTTGGCACCGCAGGACTGGAGTTGGGAACCTCTGCCATAAAGCAGCAGCCAACAGGGGCAGACACACCCGCACCCACAGGATCCATTGTCCAATGCCTCCTGGAGAGGCAGGCTGTTGGGACCTGCGTGCATCTCCCAATACTAGCACTTGCATACCTTAGCAATGCCACCCTAAACC
Organism: Ichthyophis bannanicus; assembly: GCA_033557465.1. NCBI lineage: Eukaryota > Metazoa > Chordata > Amphibia > Gymnophiona > Ichthyophiidae > Ichthyophis > Ichthyophis bannanicus. The sequence goes on from CM066031.1 coordinate 483,887,549, forward strand.
TGGGAATATGGTACACAGCTATCAAAAGGTTGCTATGATCACTGGCAGATAGCAATTCCTAAGGTAAGCTCAATTCGCTGATTGAGCTGTATCATAGCAACCTTTCTGATGTCTGTGGAGTGTGCCTCAGGTCTTGAGTCTGACAGAGTGACCTCAACAGTATTGCGTACCATAGCCATGCCTGCACTGTGCCCAGGACTGGTGTGGTGGCCTGGGCTGCCAAACACCTCTATAGTTGCACACTGCTTGCATAGGTGTGGGAAGTGTGTGTCTGTCTATCCAGTGTGAGGTGGCTGCCAATGCCCTCCACAGCCCACACTGCTAGCACTGTTGCCAGTATTGGCCTGCCAATGTGCATAATAAGGAGCATGGTACCGTGAGAATAGCCTGGATAGGGTGGCCTGGCCTGGATGCATCTGCACAGGGCATAGGGCAATGGCTCAGACATTGTAGTGCCCGGCCACCACCTGTACGGACAGGGTGGCCACACCATGTCCTGCTGGGAGGTCACTCTCACCCTGACTGAGCAGTGACCATGGCATGGCTAGGTTCCCCCATAGTGCTATATAGTATTTCTCTCATGTGATATTTATTGGTTTTCTTTTGGGGCCCAATCACTGACTTATCTGCTTGGTGTGTATGCTGACATCCCCATTCTGGGTACATGCTTCTCCTCCAGGACCATGCACTATGGACTAGCTGGCAGACTGTTTGCAGCTAGTATGTGTCTTGCTGGAACACCTTGCAGGGTGCAGCGGCTGGAGGCTTGCTGCTGGAGAATGTCAGATAATGGTGGGGGGCAGCTGAGCATTTCCAGGCCTACTGTCTGTCTGCTATTGCGCTATGGATGTTTACCGCTCTGTCTGTTCCCCAGCAGGACTGGGGTTGATGGTCCTCTCTATTGCTACCATTGCAGGGAGGTAGAATGTGAATCTATTGGTGGGTGATCCTGTTTCCCACCTTGAGCCCCAGAGGGTGGGTTGTGTGGTGGTACATAATCTGCCTATGGGTCCAAACCCCCCCCCCCCATCACCTACAGCAGGCAACCATGGCACCAACACAGGATATGCACTATTCTGGGTGCATCATCACCCATAAGGAACTATCTATCACACACTGATGGGGACCTGCAGCATGACATATTTCAGCCATGAAAGGTGCTGTGGACCTGGTGCTGGGCGCCCCACCTCAACCTCAGGGTGAGCACAGTACCCGCACAATGTGACTGTCTGTGGCTACTCTGTGCCAGTACCACACACGGTCTGTTCCCCCTACCAGGCCGAGGTGCTATGGGGGTGCATGCCCCATCTTGTGCCCATCTGTCGACTGCTGATTTGCATGTGCAGTGCATCATGGGTACGGGTGGGTTAACCCTATCCTGGTAACCACAGCAGACAGTTTGTGTGGTGACGTGCAGTCCTTCTGCAGCCAGCCAGGGCTTTGTTCACATCCTTATAAGGTGTCCTATAGGGGACATTATAGGGTGCCTTGGCGGACAGTACACTTTATAATGTGCCCTATGGAGTGTGTTATGGGGTGCCTTATGCGGCACCTTAGGTTATGCCACCGTGAGGGTGTGTTTGCTGGCAGCACTAATTAAAATACAGGTCAAATGCCTCAACAATCACTACTTAAATGTAAAGGGTGATGCCTCAGCCAGCCTTATACATTAGGCCCACTGGGGAATCGAACCCATGACCCCTGTACCATCAGTCAGTGTAGTAACCATTGTGCTACAGCTCTGTTGCTGTGCTTGCATCCCTGCGCACCTTCTTAAGATTAACGCGCGGTAACGTGCCATGTAGCGTTCGTTAATTTATGGCGCCTTGTAATGCGAGCTATCGGTAACGATGTACCGCCCATGTCCTTATATGGGATTTCTGCTTCTACCGCGGATCCTAACGCAAATCACATTACCCCAGTTTAGTAAACATCCCCCAAAGTCTCATAAGGGGAGACAATAAACTGAAGGGAATTGCGCCAGGGATCTTTCTTTCATCCAATCAAAGCTACCCAGTTTTCCCAACATTATTTTCAACAAAGGTTACCTAACCATTCCCCTAACCTGCCTAACTGTTCCTCTACCAAAGACTGTATTTGCCACACACTCATAGAAGAAGTAAACAATACAGGGGGCAATCTGAGCCATGAATAGCGGGGTTGGATGTGCGGGCTGGATGTCCAACCCATGTTCAGCTCCATACTCCTATTCTGCCGGCAGTGCTCCCCGCATGGACATGGCATTTGTGTGGGGAGCTCTGTATGTGAGTGGGAGGTGGCATAGCGGGAGCAGAGGAGGGAGTGGTCAGGTGCCAGGACATACAGAGGCTATTCAGGACAGATCTCTGTACATACCCCAGCACCGACACGGACAGCCAGCATATTCCACCCCAAGGGTGGAATAGGTGCAGGCCACTTCACCGTTATCAGGCTGCAGTTCCCCGCGCCCAATGGCAGTGACACAGGATGGAGCCTGTTGGCATGGCCTGCCTTTGTGGGCCCCCACTGATAGCCTGAAAGTGTTGTGCGGGGGCCAGTGTACAGCAGGAGATTCTGTACTGCTGGCTAGATGTGCTGGTGCCATGGCGACGGAACGCCACTGCACCAGCACACCAGCCAGGACATTGTGTGGTGGATATGGGCAGCCTCTGAGACGTCTCCCTCCAGGGAATCTGGTGCATGCCAGGCCATCCATCTGCCCGATTCTGCAATCATGGGTACATATAGCTCCCGAGGTTGTGGAATCAGGTCCAACTTGACCCCCACGACCCAGGCATGCACCTTTTGGAATCAGCCTTCACCTGTATATCATCAACATACAGTACACATAAAGCTGAAACCCTGCTGCATGCAACATAGCACAAAAAGGAACCAAATAAAAGTTAAATAAATAAGTGGACAATACAGATCCCTGCAGATCCCCTTGCTTCAGAACCTGTGCATTGGACAACTTATCATCTGCACAAACTGTTCCTGACCTAAGAGATATGACTGGAATCAGCGCAGAATACAGCCATCAGTGTCCAGCTGGCACAATGTATAAAACAAAATCTTATAACTGACATATCAAAAGCTGCCAATATATCCAACAGTATTCAGAATACAATAATGATCTTTATCAAACACCCTCTGAATGTCCTCTAAGAGAGAAACTAGCAAAGTCTCTGTGTTATTTTTTCTTCTAAAACCTACTTGACAATCATCCAGAATATGACGTTCTCCCACAAAGCTACCCAATTGAAAAGTGACTTCCTTCTTAATAACTGTACCTAAGAAAGGAAAGTTAGATACAGGTCCATAATGCTCAACTTTTCCTGGATCCAAAGAATCACCCTTTAATAAAAGAGTGACCACAGCCTTTTTCAGTAGGTTATTTCTAGTACACTATGTACTCCCTTTCTACCTTACCCTGCATTCTATTTCACCAATTGCTGAGACCTCCCCTGCACCTAGTCCTAATGTTGGAGTGTGCAGTCATTGATGTTCCTTACCTCACAGCCTTCACCCATGATGAGAATGTATGTATCATGTCTTTCCAGCGCTGCTTACTGTGGGAGAGAGGTGGATCTCAGTTCCTAAAGGTGTTTAGTTGCCGTGCTATGTTTTCGGCTTCCTTCCTAGCAGCTGTACTGCTGTGATGGTTTGGCTAATACCCTGGCAATGTCTTGTTTATTTAGGACTGTGTATGTAGAGAAAGAGACCCATACTGATGTGGCCCTGTGGTAAGGCAATTCTCTAGACAGGACCACACAGCCGATTACGGTGCAGTCATTGGTTTGGAAGGGGCATCATTGGGACACATAGGCAATCCCTGGATCTGCTGCAATTGGGTTTGGAGAGCTGTATGCTACATGATCCTGTGCCCGACTCATCTGTACATGACCACCAGCGGTTTCCCCATCTGCTTGTCCCTCTACAGAGTGTGTCATCAGCCCTGGGTTGCAGACACCATGCATATCTAGCCTGATGAGCCTTTGATGCCTCTCCTTGATGTGTGTATATTGATGGGTTGTGTGCATAGGACACCTCTATATTCTCCACCCCAGTGCAATGGGGGACATGTCATGTAGAATGTATGGCATTAGAGAGCACAACTTTCAGCTCCTTCCATGGTGGGTATTCACAGGACTCTAGTCTTATCACTTGAATGATGCTAATAGGTATGGCCAGCGCTGGTGTGGTAAGGGCCTTGAGCACCATTGAGAATGCCATCCACAGCCTTACATTGTAAAGATATGGACCAGAAAGTATGTTTGTGACAATGGGGCTGCAAGGATGATTTCACAATGGGTAGATAAAAGGCATTTACATAGTGAATGAGTACAATAGATATCCTTCCTACAGGTGAATCCACAGCTGGGGATCCACAGGAGGGCTGCAGTGCTGACATTGGGGAACAGACCTATCTGCATGGGCCCCCAGTATATTCATGACAGCCAGGAAAGAGGGAGGCACAGGAGGCGAGGTGGAGGACCAGCTCTCCAGACAGGAAGAACATCAAGATGCAGGGATGGAAGCCTATGCCCACGGCCAGGTGGAGAGCAATGTGGAACTAGAGGGGATGACATCCAGCTTTCACTGACATCTCCCCTCAATGATAGTCAGGTGTCTGTGGAAGGCACATCCACTGCTGTGGACCCAGAAGAAACATGCACTAGTTGGCAGAGTCATGAGCTGCTGCAATGTGGAGAATATCTGCTGTAAATGAATCAACAACTCCAGGCACAACAGGCAAAGAAGGTTGAGTTCCTGAGGGCATTGCTGTCCATCAAGGATCACCATATGTATCTGGAAGAGGGGCAGCTTGAGGCATCAGGGGCCTTCAATGACAAGCTCCAGGAGCTGCCTAGGGACTTGTGCTGCTTCATTGCACCTAAGGAGTTGATTAGTATTGCTGTCGATGAGTCCTGAGGCAGCCATGTAAATGTATACTGGTGAAACTCGAGTTGACATTTGGTCATCCGGCATCCTGTGGTTGGGTGTTTCCAGGGTTTCTACAGCTATCAGCTAAGTGTTTTTTTGGTTTTAAATGCATTTCAAAGAATACAAACTCTTAGCATTGGGCTGATGAAAGACAATATTGGTGGTTATAATCCTGTGCTTATACAGACGTTGCTATTAAGTCCAGCAAGAACCAGGTTCCCTCATCTGAAGCCATTATATACCTTAAACACCTGGAATTTGTTTAGTATACCATTATATGTTTAGTTATACCTTTAAGTTTCTGTTAAATTGCAGTGTTCCAGGTGCGTTTTGAATAGAAGGAGTTTTCGGGGCGGTCCCACTTTTGTTTGATACTTTATGCTTGTTTGGTGTGGGTACTTTGGTGGAGTTTTTTCTTACTCATTGACCATCATGCCATGGCCCACTCATCAGCAGTCATAGATCCCCCTAGTAACTTCCATAGCCCCCCTCAGCAGTTCTATAACCTGCCACTGTACCACCTGCACCCCAGTCTCCCAGTTTTCATGCGTGACATGGAAAAGGAGGGCACTGCCACTTTCTGCCAACACCAGTACATCAGAGCACTTGCCTATTCAGGGCACTGCACTCTCTTTCTACATCTTAGTGCCTGTGTCTTATGGAAGGGAGGATCCCTCCAGGAGACTGCCGAATGCTTTGGTGCCCTGGAAGATGTCTTCAAAAGCTCCTCTGAGAGCTGTGAGACATCACTGAGTTCACAATCACAGCAAGCTATTCAAGCTTGGGAGGAGGGGACAGGGGGAGGGGTGGGGGACATGGTAAGAAATGATCTTATCCTGAAACTCTATGCACCATAAGATGTGGAGGGCCAGAGGGTTGGTGCTGTGTGGAGGAAGGGAAAAGGGAGTTGGCTGCTGATGAAGGATGGATTGTGGGTAGGAAGGTATTGGGGGAAGGGGGTTGAGGTTTGTGCCACTAGTCTGGTGATGGGGGGTGGGGGAGAGGGATAGGTGGTGATTTGGCAGCTATCCGGGGAGGGGAGGTGAAGGAGTTGGGGTGGATAGGATACTTCTATGTACTGCTTAAAGACACACTGGTGTGGATGACTTGTGTCTTACTGCCTAGGATCTTCTGCATCTTCTGTGTATGGAGGTGCCATTTCCTATTCCTCAGGCAGCGGTTATCACTGCCTGAGTGCAAGATTGCAGAGCATGTAGCAAGCCATGCATATCCGTCAGTCCTTGGATAGGCTTCAAAGGAGGACCCCCCTTCCCCTCCCAGATCAATCTGGGCAATGAAAGTGGCTCTTGAGCTGGCCAAAGGTCCTCTTATTACTACTACTACTACTCAGCATTTATATAGCGCTACCAGTCGTACGCAGCCCTGTACAGCACAGACATGTAAGAGACAATCCCTGCTCATCAGAGCTTACAATCTAGTCAAGACAAAACACACAAAACACGGAAGGTGTAGGCAGGGGTGGCATAAGGGAGAGAAAAGGAGATCAGGTTAGTCAAGATCCAAAAGCAGCAGTAATGAGGTGAGCTTTCAACCTTGACTCTTATGGAGTAAGTGTGTCTCTGGGTCCTGTTTTAGCATTATTCAGCATCTGTGTGAGGTGCTAAGATGGGTATTAGGAGCACCTCAGAAGGTAGCCTATATTGCCTGTGTGAGCAGAGAGAGTGGGCACAGATTATAGAGCTAGGGTATTTGATGGGGCAAGTAAGCCCTGCAGCCATAAGCTTAGTTTGCCCATTGCAGCAGCTATCATAGATCGCTGTGACCTCCTATTATGTGCATGTCTAGGTGATGGAGTGACCTTGTGCAAGGCTTACTTAGCAGCCAACTACAGTGATTTCTCCTTGCTTGAATCTCTCATAGATGCCAGAGTGGGTCAAGATGTATAAGCTGCAGCAAGAACCTGGAAATATTGGAAAGACATTAGTGATCTCTTCCCATGCATTGCAGAGCACCTGCATGTTCAACGAGTAGAATGCCATCTTGTTGCAGTAAGTTGCCTCACTCTCTCATTGACACCTGTTGATGACCACATGTGTGCAGTCGATGATCTCCAGTACAGATGGGAATCTAGCCACCTCATAGAGCTGATTCATGGTTAGCTGCCTCTGCTGTGCCATCTAAGGGAAGGATATATATTCTGCAGTGTGGAAAGGCCCTCAGGAAATATGATATGCAGTGAGATGGCTGACTGGCTGAGACCTACCAGTGACTGTGATGGACAACACAGACTGGAAATTACCAGTGACTAAGAAAGCAAGGGCTGTGATGACTTTGAGGTGGGTAGGCATTGGATGGCCCCCTCTGTGTGTTGGATTAGAGGAGTGGCTCTAGCTCATTGTAGACATGAAGGATGATTGCCTTCAAATAGGAACCTGGTGAGACACTACTTATCAGTGAGATCTAGAAACTGGGTCCTGGGCCTGTAGACCCTCTGATATAGATGCCTCCTGATAGCTCTCCTGTTTCCTTGTGGGCCTCATGCAGCATGGCCTGTGCAAACCATCCATTCAATTGATCCATGGCTCCTGCCTCCCTCCACTATCACCTACAGCACTGCATATATATCTGCACACACTCACACACACATATACATATGTATACAAGAAACAGGGACCCACTCAGAGACACAGTTGCAGCTGAAAACACTGATGCACACACAGACAACAGGTACCAGGCAGCTGGACAACATGAAAACGGACACACCAAGGGCTTTGAAGGAAGACACCGGGAGTATGGGATTGGTACGGCTGATGGGGGAGGGTTCAGGGAGTGTAAAGATACTGTAGTCTTTGAAAGAGGGCGTTGGATAGGTTTGGAATGGAACAAAAAGGAGTGCAGGGAAACAGAGGTTTGCACAAAATACACCTATATGGACAAAGATGACACTCAGCAAAGCTCTTTCAGTCATTAGCACCATAGGCAGTCCCAAGAGACAGCAGAGTTCAGTGCTTATTCGTGATTTGTAGCTGGCATAAAAAGGAATGGTCAAAATGTCTGCCCTGCATGTCACCGGTCTATGTGAAATGCATCATGGATGTGCACACTCAAGGGCTACTCACACCGCATCCCGACACACCCTCAGAATACCACCCATTGAAAGGTGCAAAGAATAATGTGCCCGGTGTGAATATGTGTATCTTGAGGTCTTTTAAAATCATGTTTTTCTACATAAACACGGTTGCCATGGTTTCCTACCACTGCATCCATGTTTAAAACACAAATAGGACTCCTAAAATAACCCCCTTAGCATATTGGTTTTCAAATTCAGCCCTTAAGAATCTTCAATAGGTCTGCTTTTCAGAATTTCCACAAAGAATATTCATCAAATACAATTTCAGCAGTCTAAAACTCAAATAATTTGCATATTTTGATTCCCCTGCAAGCAAACTCGCTGGCCATTTTCAAGGACCACATTAGAAAATCATTACTGCTTTGCATTGTTAAAGTCTGGAATGACAGAAATTTGCATTAGTAAGCAAAAATATCCCCTGTAGAACTTGGCCCTTCAAACTCCCCTCAATTAAACATACAGATTGCTTATGAAATGATATATTACAGAAGATCTAGTCTTCATTCTTTGGAAGAGATGTTAGTGCAAGAATTTACTTTTTTTTAATGAAATCTAAAAAAGGGAAACAAACTGACTGAAAAATGAGTCTCAGATTATTTTGGACAGAAGATACCCACTGCTGAAAAATGGGAGTCCCTTCAGTGTTATGCTGACCTACACAACAGACCTTTGGCAGATTTGAGGTACTCCAGTGACCTTTAATTTAGAAAAATTATTACCAGTTAGAAAAACAGGTTGGTCATGTGCTTAGTTAAAAAATAAGGGGGAAAAAAACAAGCTGCACACTATCCAGACTTGGTTTAGCTCTGAAGTTGTTTTGTGCCGCAGAAGCAGCTGTTCAAATAAGTAGCTGCCCTGAGGAAATTTATATACAAATGCCTGAGTAGTTTATGCTCTCTTTGCCTCTTGACTAAAACCCAGATGCAAGCCATGTAGGACTTGTAAAATAGGTGCCCTGTGGTAGATCATTATTATAATTGTTGGAAAAAATATGATCACAGCGTGTGTAACTCCAGCAAGTGAGAATACAGAGGTACTTCCAAGCAGTTTGTTTGTGTCAAAGACATGATGTGCACCTGAGTTTTCAGATCAGAAATGTCCCTATAGGATTTACAAGGAGGGTGTTTCCAGGTAAACTAATCACTGCATATGTTACCTTTGCATTTATAACTTGAACTGGGAAAGGTCTAAACAACATGCATTTTTTTCTAATAAATTTGATCAAGTGTATTTAATATCAACCCAGGAATATTAGGGGCAGATTGACGATGAAATTGCCTTTTGCCATCCAGCCTTTAGGACCTGATACTGGAATTTATTGGTATGCATTTGCTGGACTGGAGGTTTCAAAATAGCAAACAGTGCAAAATGAAAGCAAATAATGAATTATGCAATAATGTATATCACTTAATAATTTGGGTAGATTGATTATTCCAACTTCAGTATAGATAGAGAGAACTGCTTTCTTTATTCATAGCTGTTGTGAATACAGTGAGGTATCCTAACTTCACAAGAGGTCTCAAGTGAGTTTGATGGTTCCTCCCTTAACCGTGAAGTTGAGATAATAAACACCATCATATCCCATGACTACCCATTATATATTGTTTATAAATTCCTCTCACTCTGTATGTCTGCCCCCTTCCCCACTTCCTCTGGTGTATTGGCCCACTGCTAAATGCCGCCATTGCCTCCACAGCTGAATCAACTCCTCCTCCTTGCTCCATCTTGATTACACTTCTGCCATCTATATCCCAGAAGGTCATGCATGCAATAGAATCAGGACAATGTACCTGTGAAAAGTCAATATTGTATTTGTTTGGAATTTAAACCAGTCTTTGCATCCAAATGTGTCAATCTTTTTAAAAGTTAGAGACATAATCACATCTAAAAAGGTATCTAAGAAAAAACCCCTTTGGGCCAATATTCAAAGCCTTTATTCGTATAGCCCATGAGGGCAACCTGGATAAGGGTGTCAAGTGAGAAATTCAGCGGCACTATCTATATAAGTGCCGACATTATCCTGATAGTGGCGATTTTCAGCTGACATTTATCCAGCTTGGGCCACCTAAAACATAGGCCGGATAAACACTGACAGAATATCATCACTATCTGGATATCATCACTATCTGCTTAGCCAGTTAGCAGCAGCGGGCACTCTTCAGATACTGCCAATATTTCAATGCTGCAACAAACCTCGTGGCATTGAAATATCAACCTGTTTCAAAATGAGGCCCATGTTTTGAGGTTTATTTTTATCCTTCATTTTCTTGTATGCAATATGAGGCTGTCCCCAAAGGGTCCTGATGACTTTTTGGAGACAGCTATGGCAATCAGTTGGTCCATTAGATGATAGAGGAGTTAAAGGGGCACTAAGAGGCGACAAGGCAATAGCGGAGAGACTGAATGAATTCTTTGCTTTGGTCTTTACTGAGGAAGATGTAGGGATGTTACCCATGACTGAAGTGGTATTTAAAGGTGCAAAAGAATTGAAAGAAATATTGATACATCGGGAAGATGTATTACAACTATTAGATAAACTGAAGAGTAGCAAATCACCTGGGCCAGATGGTATACATCCAAGGGTGTTGAAAGAACTTAAATATGAGATTGCAGACCTGCTATTAGTAATCTGTGAACTATCATTAAAATAATCTCTAATACCTGAAGATTGGAGGATCGCCAATGTAACACCAATTTTTAAAAAGGGTTCCAGGGGTGATCTTGGAAATTACAGACCGGTGAGCCTCACGTCAGTACCAGGAAAAATGGTAGAAACCATCATAAAGAATAAAATTACTCAGCATGTAGATAGTCATGGCCTAATGGGAGACAGCCAACACGGCTTTAGACAAGGAAGATCTTGTCTTACTAATCTGATGTTTTTTTGAAAGTGTGAATAAACAGGTGGACAAAGGTGAGTCGGTTGATATAGTGTATCTGGACTTTCAGAAAGCCTTTGACAAGGTCCCTCATCAGAGACTTTTGGCAAAACTAAAGAGTCATGGGATAGGAGGCAGTGTACTACTGTGGATCAAGAACTGGTTAAAAGATAGAAAGCAGAGGATTGGGCTAAATGGCCAATTTTCCCAATGGAGAAAGGTGAATAGTGGTGTACCCCAGGGATCTGTGCTGGGTCCGCTGCTTTCTGACATATTCATAAATGACCAGGAAAGTGGAATAATGAGTGAGGTTATCAAATTTGCAGATGACACAAAACTATTTAAAGTTATTAAAACCCAAGAGGATTGTGGAAAATTGCAAGAGGATCTTGATAAATTGGAAGACTGGGCATCAAAATGGCAGATGAAATTTAATGTGGACAAGTGCAAAAATATGCACCTAGGGAAGAACAACCCAAACTATGGTTACACGATGCAAGGTTCCACATTAGGAACCACCACCCAGGAAAAAGATTTAGGCGTCATTGTGGATAACATGTTAAAACCCTCGGCCGAGTGTGCAGCGGTGGCCAAGAGAGCAAATAGAATGCTAGGTATGATAAGGAAAGGAATGGAAAATAAAACAAAAGACATTATAATGCCTCTGTATCGTTCCATGGTGAGACCGCACCTTGAATATTGTGTGCAATTCTGGTCGCCGTATCTTAAAAAGGATATAGCGTTATTAGAAAAAGGTTCAGAGAAGAGCCACCAAAATGGTAAAGGGGATGGAAGGATACTCTTATGAAGAAAGGCTAAAAAGGTTAGGGCTCTTTAACCTGGAAAAGAGACGGCTGAGGGGAGATATGATCGAAGTCTATAAATTAGTGAACGGAGTGGTTACGGGTAAACGTAGATCGATTGTTTATGTTATCAGAATATAGAAAGACTAGGGGACATGCAATGAAGCTACAGGGTAAACTATTTAAGACTAATAAAAGAAAATATTTTTTCACTCAACGTGTACTCAAACTCTGGAATTTGTTACCAGAGGATGTAGTAAAGGCTGTTAGTGTAGCTGAGTTTAAAAAAGATTTGGACAATTTCCTGGAGGAAAGGTCCATAAACCATTATTAAGAAGTGACCCAGGATATCAAAGCTTGACCCAGTACAAGCATTGTGGAACCTGTGTCTTTTGGGGAAACTGCTAGGTACATATGACCTAGATTGGCCACTGTTGGAAGCAGGATACTGGGCTTGATGGACCTTGGTCTGACCCAGTATGGCATATCTTATGTTCTTATTTTCTTAAGATACACATAAGTAGTGAACAAGAGAGTGAGGGGTATGAGGATCCAAAAGCAGCCTCAAAGAAGTGTTTTATTTTTAGCGTGGATTTGAATAGGACCAGAGATGATTAACAGGTAATGGTCAGATAAGGGAAGAACTGAGGTGGAGAGGTTTCAGGGTGAGCAGTTGGAGGAGAAGATGAGGTCAAGGCAGTGGCTGTGCTTGTGAGTAGGAGTGGTAGGGCACAACTGGAGGTTGAATGAGGAGGTTAGGGAAAGGAGTTTTAAGACATAAGGATCAGAAGGGTCATCAACGTGAATGTTAAAAACCCTAAGAATAAGGGACGGGGAAAATGCATCCAGAAAGGAGGAAAGCCAGGAGTCAAAGTCGGCGAGAAAAGTAGAGGTGGACTTGTTGGGAGGTTGATAAATGACAGTTACCTGGATAGGTAGTGGAGAAAATAGGCAGATGGCATGCATGTCAAAGGAAGCAAAGGAATTAGATGGTGGCAGAAGGAGGGACTGGAATTGACAGGAATGAGAGAGTAGGAATCCAACACGTCACCACGGTCACCATGGAAAATAGGTAGCGTCCATGACAGAGGGCAGCAACTAAAATTGAATCTTCAGGGAGAAGCCACATTTCAGTAAGAGCCAGGAGATGTAGAGTATTAGTGATAAAGAAGTCATGAATGAAGGCAAGTTTATTGGAGACAGAATGTGCATTCCACAATGCGATGGAAAAAGGGAAAGAGCAGAGGGATATGAACAAGATTGGAGAGGTTACACATTGACTTACTCTGGGACTGTGAAAATAGTCTGGGGGGGGGGGGGGGTCAGGTTTGGGGTTGACACCTCCAGATGAGAGAAGGAGAAAGAGTAGAAGAGAACGGGGGAGAGAGGAGGCAGCACGACAGAAGCGATGGCGAGGTTCCCTCAGTGAGAGTGGAGATGACTGAATGAGAGGAAGAAAATGGTGAAGCTCAAGGGCACATGATAAGGTAGAAGACAAAATGGTACAGGAGGTGGGCACAGTTAGGAGTGGGTAATAAGAGGTAAGGCCACAGAATTGTGGGAATGAAGGAACGCAAATGGGGAGAATTAACATCAAGAACACAAAGTGATGTGGCGCCATAGAAGAGGGAGAAGAGAATGCAAATCAAAGGCGATAAAGGTGGAGAGGAAGTAGACAGTTCTGGTGGCTTGAGGTGCACCTGAGTAATTGCATTAATGATCAGAGGAAGGCTATGAAAGAGTGCTAAGCAAGGGGTGGGTGGGTAATAGAGTGTTTAGAAGAGAGACCCAAGACTGCAGAGAGCAGGAGAGCTGGGTAAAGGACAGACAGAAGATAGGGCACACCTGACAAAACAGAAATGTAGATAGAATAATAAATAATGAGCTAGATTTTAAGCAGGCACAGGAAAATGCCTGATCAGAGTAGGCAAATTTAGCAGAGGCTTGCAATGAGGGTGGTCTCACCAAGCAGGAACCTCCAAATGGGGGGTCAGCAGCTCATGTGTTCAGAGAAGAAAGCTTCTGAACACAGCCCAAGCAGGGGGAGGGGCGGGGCAAGTGCTGAAGGCAGTTAGGTGGAAACAGGCAGATTCCACAGGAAGTGCTCTAGCAAAACCCAGGCAAGGTAAAAACTTGGATGTTCCTTGCCCATTAACATCAACGGAGGTGAATATCATTGACACTTGATCAGAAACACTACTAAGAAGATGCAGGGCCTACCACATAAATACCGCAAAGAAAGACTTTAGCTACTCCAGATGTGCTTCCAGGACAAAAAAGAAGCTGGGGGTAACATGATAAAAACATTCAAATATCTGACAGGCATCAATAAAGTATAGGAAGCTGTAATTTTCCATAGAAATCTCAGTAACAAGAAAGTATTGATATGAAATTTTGGGAGGAAAGGATGTAAGGAAACATGAGAAAATAATACTTTACTAAGAAGAGTCTAGGAAGGCTCACCAGCAGAGGTACAGTATAAGCAACCAGAACCATAACAGAATTTAAATGTGCTTGGAAACATAAAGGCAAGAGATCAAGTAACAGACAGAACAAATGAAGGAAGAAGCTTCTGTCACATGAAACTTTAGAGGGTCAAGGACAAGAACCAACAAAGCCAGTAGGGAGAAAGAGCGGTAATCTGACTGTATCAAGCTTCTAAGAAGATTGGGGAGACTTACATGAAGCTACCATGGTTATACTTTAAACAGCACTGGGATAACCTGTACAGAAAAATGGTTGCAACTCTAAAACAGTGATACAACTATATCAGGCTTTCAAGAAGGCTGGTTAGCCTTCATGGAGCAGTAGGTACAACCCTTAAAGCAGTGCTACTGCTGCACCAGGTTTCCCAGGAGTCTAGACTAACATACACAGACCAATTAGAGTTAGAACCCAAACATGAATGAGCATATGATGCATAGATATTTTAGAAAGCAGCCTCACAAATTTAGTTGCAGTGCAGATTTTTACAAAACTCGGTAGTTAGATATAGAAGAGATCCTGGGTGTTTGATTAAAAACTGGTCTTAAACATCCAAAAGGAAGATGACTTCACAGAAAAGGAGGTGGAGGTCAGCACACTAGCAGAATTAGAACAGGCTCGGGAATGATATATATGTAGTAATAGTGCTAGAGTAGAAATGCTGTTTTCATATAGGAATGGAGAAGGTCTTTAAAACTGTTGGGGCCTAATATTCAGCGGCAGCAGCAAGCTGATCTAACGCAGCTAGCCACCATCGACAAATTTTAAACCTGGGTATTCAATGCCGAGGTCATTTCTAGCACTGAATATCTGGCTTGCCCATTTTCCAGAAGCTAACCGGGTAGCGGCAATATTCAGCCTCTGCCCAATTAGCTTCTGCGGTGAAAGTTAGGCCAGCCTTTGCTGCGCCTGACTTTCACCATATAGCCATAACTGGGTAGCAGCTCAATATCCCTACTGCCCGGTGTCGTAGGTCACCCGTCCAGGCGGTAGCCTGGGAGCAGGTGAACTCGCCTGTCTTACTCTCTACGATTACTTTCAATATGGCTGCCAAGGAAGGCTGCTGGGTAATGTAGTTTTGTTGAGCAAGGAGTGTGACCACACGGTAAATAGGCAAAACAGAGAATTTTATTTCGGGGTTTCCCCTCCGCATTGAATTCAAATGAACCTCAACTCAAACTGGATAATTCTCCAATAAGGCAAATAAGAATGTGAAACAGGTTGAACAGAAAAATTACAGGATTTCCTTTTAAAACATCAATATTCCACTTCCTGTGAGGAACAGGCTTCTGAAGCTCAATCTGTACTCCAGATTAGCTTTTTTGTCATTTACTTTCAAACAGCTTCCTTTCTCCAAGCCATGCACAGCACAAGTCTTTAAATGGCTTTCACGATACAGTCTTTTAGCTAGGCAAATATTCAACAGCTATTCATGCTCTTAGCCAGACACAGAGAACATTGTATTTCTTCAACATCTGAACCGTTAGGTTCCTCCAGCAGGTCTATATCCATTTCATCTCCAGACTCAGTGTGTCTATCCTGAATATCAGCTGTCTGGTTATTCTCCTGCCTTATCAGCTCCTGCAAACGTAACAATAGCTGTTCCCTATGGTCTCCAGCCACAGGCTCTTGCAACGGAGTTTCTCTCCCTTTTAAGAATTTAGCAAGCTCTGTTAGAGTGGAGGTTTGGCAGTCACTGGCATAAGTTCTGGGTTTACTAAAGCTTTGCTTTCCAGAGTTCAAAGGCATACAACATTTAGCACTGTCTCTTAACTCTTGAACAATGCCTTCAGTATGGCTTTGGTTAGGAAATAAAGAAAAGACATTCTCATTACCTTCAGGGTTTAAATGCTGTCTTGTACTATTTCCCCATCTGGAAACACTTCTTTGTCTTGGCAACTGTGTCCTGCACTGGGTTCCAGACACCCTCTGTTTCTCCTTTACTCTTGCCTGAGAATCTTCCAAACTCAGCAAGTCTCTGCTTCCAAGCTTGTCCCCTCTAGAATCAGCTCCTCTTACTTGAACTGTTTCTGGAACTTGACGGACTCCAAACACTGCCTGCTCATCTTGCTGCTGCTGTGTTCCTCTCTGCTGTGCTTTTTCCCTCTCTTCTCGTTGCGCTCCTTCTTCCCTTTCTGTTCCTCCTTCCGTTTGTTCTAAAACTGAAACACTTTTTAACTGCTGGTTTCCAGGCACCACGCCTTTCTTTCTGCCCATGTGCAGCTCATCAGTGCTCAACCTAGCCCTGACATCACTAGGTGGGCGGAGCTTAGCACTCGGAATACTCTGCCTCGGAGGCTTGTGGTTTCTATGGGAACTGCCTTTCTCTCCAGATTTAAAGGAACAGGGCTCATTTTCCTCCCATTCCATTTCCTCTGCACAGCTCTCCTCACCACACCAGTTATAGCTTGCGGCCACCCTTGGACTGCCCTGGAACGCCGTGAGGCTAACTGTTTAGTGCTAAGGGTTTAGAGCCACTGAACATCCCATCGGGCGGCATTTACACAATTTTCAGGTCTGCAGACTAAGTAGATTTACTTAGCCTTGGAATATCAGGCCCTTAGATTTTATTGGTATTTTATGTATTTTTTTCTAGGCCTTTCTAGATGTTACTATACTTAAATTTGATTCCTGGAATACCCATGGTTTGTCCTTATCTGGTAAATTATTTGATATTTTGCTTGTAAATTTCTAAGAAGCTGTTTATATAAATTCTGGGAACAACTTCATAGTACTGGAGTGTTGACTCTCTCGTGATGAGGATTAAGTAAGAGTATGGCGCCTCTGTAAAGGTCTATGCAGGTGAACAATGGCAAGTGACCAGTTTTAGCAAAGATGTATGTACTCCTGTAAACAACGAGAACAAATCCCTGCAAGAAAGATATTTGGAATAAACTCAAACCTTTTCAGTAGTTGCTGAGTCAAGGTGAGTTAAATTCAGATACTTCCCAATTTTCAGAAGATTTACTATATATATTTGTACCAGAAGCCTAAAATCATAGGAAATATCAGTGGGATTTGAACCCTAGCTTCCAACCTACTGCTGTGGCTACTAGGCTATTCCTCCACTTTGAAGGGAGGGAATGGAGCATTGATTGGCATCTGTTATATATCTGTTGATAGGTAGTTTAACAGCACCTTTATTGCACATGTATTTTGAGGATATTAAATGCTGACAGAATGTTAGTGATGGGAGCCTTTGCCATGCATCCTCTCCACTGTGATCTATCATAGTTATAACAGTTAATCTTAGATGCTGGTTTATTTTATTGTGGACCACGAAGCTCACTTAGGGGTCATCAAGGGTAAGAAAGGGGATTGAAAGTTGAGCAAAAGACAAAGGGGTATGTTTACTAAACAGTCTTAATGTTACCGGCGCTAGTTGCAGCGATAATGTGAAGAATGCCATATAAGGAGTGGGTGTTCCGGCGGCAAGGTAGCAAGAATCTGTATCGCGTGATAGTGGGTGCCATGGCACGTTAACGTGCGTCAACTCTAAGTTCATGCCAGCGCAGTGGTAGGAGTAATAAAGATGTAGCCCACTGGTTACTGCAATGACTGCAAAGACAGAGGTCATGGGTTTGATTCTGCAGTAGTGTAATGTAAGAAGGCTGTCTGAGGCATTTCCTTTTAATTTAAATCAGTGCTGTCTGAGGCATTTCCTTTTTAAAATTTAAATAAGGCACTCCAGAGGGCACATTATAAAGTGCCCTGTCCGCCAAGGCAACTTATAATGTGCCCTATAGGGCACCTTATGAGGCACCTTAGGCTACAGCACTGTGAGGGTGTTTTTGCTGGCAGCACTGATTTAAATTAAAAGGAAATGCCTCAGACAGCCTTATTAAATAACACCACTGTGGGATCAAACCTATGACCTCTACCTCCACAGTCATTGAAGTAACCAGTGGGCTACATCTCTATAACATCTAACATATTACTGGCTGGCTACATAAAGACTGCAGGTCACCATACAAACAGTCTGCTGTGGTTACCAGGATAGGGTAAACCCACCCGTACCCATGATGCACTGCACATGCAGATCAGCAGCCTACAGCTGCTCAAAAGATGGGGTATGTGCGTCTATAGCACCCCGGCCTGGTAGGGGGAAATGACCGTGTGTATTACAGGCACAGAGTAGCTACAGACTGTGACATTGTGCGGTTCCTGTGCTCACCCTGAGGGTGAGGTGGGATGCCCAGCACCAGGTCCACAGTACCTGGCTTCACTAAGATAGGCTGTGCTGCAGGTCCCCATCAGTGTTAGTGTGTGATAGGTAGTCCTTGCAGACACACATAGAATACACCTGTGTCCGTCTGTGTTTTCCAGTCCTGTCTAGCCCTTGTGGACTATGATGCACCCAGAATAGTGCATATCCTGTGTGGTTGCTATGACCACATGTTATAAGAAAAGAGTGGTGGTTGGACCCAAAAAGCAGATTATGTAGCACCACCCAACCTGCCCTCTGTGGATCAGGGTGGGGGACAGGATCTCCCACCACCAGATCCATGTTCTCTATCTCTGCAAGGGGTGGCCGTAGGGGGGACCATTAACCCCAGTCCTGCTGGGGAATAGGCACCCTACAGGGAAGTCAATGCAGATCCATACACATCACATAGGACAATGGCAGACAGGCAGCAGGTCTAGGAAAGCTCAGGTGACCCCTACCACTATCTGACATTCACCAGCAGAGGGCACAGTCAGTCTCCATCCGTTGCACTCCTCAAGGTGCTCCAGCCATACACATGCTAACTGCAGACAGTCTGCTAGCTAGTACATGTTCCTGGAGGAACTATGTACACCCAAAAATGGGATGTAACCACACACACATATGTCAGTGATTGGACCCCAGAAAAAAGAATGCATCGATATTACTTGAGAAAAATAGCATATAGCACTATGGGGGAACCTAGCCATGCTGTGGTCACTGCTCAGTCAGGGTGAGAGTGACCCACCAGCATGACATGCTGTGGCCACCCTGTTCTTGCAGGTGGTGGTCGGGTACTACAATGTCCCAGCCATTGCTCTATGCCCTGTGCAGATGCATCCTGCCCAGGCCACCCTGTCCGGGCCATACCCACAGTATCTTGCTCCTCATTATCCACATTGGCAGGCTAACACTGGAAACAAGCAGTGTGGGCTCAATAAGGCAGAGATACTCAAATCCAGTCCTGGAGGGCCACAAACCAGTCAGGTTTTCGGGATATCCCTAATGAATATGCATGAGATAGATTCAAATACAATGGAGGCAGTGCATGCAAATTTATCTCATACATATTCATTAGGGATATCCCGAAAACCTGACTGGTTTGCGGCCCTCCAGGACTGGATTTGAGTACCTCTGCAATAAGGTGCAGGCAGCCACAAAACACTGGATAGACATAAACACACTCTCACACCTATGCCAGCATTGTGCAAATTTAGAGGTTTTTGGCAGCCCTGGCTGCCACACCAGTCCTGGGCACAGTGCGGGCATTGCTATGGTACAATACTGTTGGGGTCACTCCCCGGGGTGGTAAACACTGTCAGAAGCAAAAACTGAAACACACTCCACAGATATCAGAAAGGTTGCTATTATGAATCTCTGTCAATAAATTGTGTTTAACTTAGGATTTGTTATCTGACATTAATCATAGCAACCTTTTGATATATGTGTAAGGTGTTCCCAAGTTTAGGACGGCATTGCTAAGGTATGCAGGTGCTAGTATTAGGAACTGCTGCTCCGCGCAGGGCCCAACAGCCTGACTTTCCATGAGGCTTTGGATAGTGGAGCCTGTGGGTGTGGGTGTTTGTGCCCCTGTTGGCCACTGCTCTAGGGCAGAGGTTCCCAACTCCGGTCCTGGTAGGCCAAACACGGTTCAGGTTTTCGGGATATCCCTAATGAACATGCATGAGAGACATTTGCATACAATGGGGGTGGGGCATACAAATGCAGCACAGGCAAATTTATTAGGGACAGCATGAAACCTGAATGGTGTTTGGCCCTCCAGGACTGCAGTTGGGGAACTCTGTTCTAGGGATTACACATGTTTATGGTGTCTGTGCTCTGTAGGGTAAAATATAGGTGTTTCTGGCATGTTTATTTTATCTGCAATAAAGGTTCTGTCTTTATTACCATGGTTTAGTACTGGGTAAAATATAGGGACATGGTTTGCAGGAGCCACAGTTGGGACTTGAACGTTTGACCTTCTACTCCTGAACACACTGGCTGTGTGTACTGCACCAAACTGTTGCCACAGGGACAGATCATTCCCTGGGGATACCATGACTGTTCGTCAGACAGACCTTATCTGTTGCAGTGCATGGCACCCACCTAAACGTGGCTTGGCCGTGGTCTGCTGTGGGCAGATGCCACTGCCCCCTTTGCCACCAGCACCCCTCCACCACCATGCTGACATGCCCTTCTGCCAGTGGTGCTGGTGGTGTGCAGTCCCAGGCCATCCAGTGTGCCGGTAGGCGACTGCCTATGGTGCGTGATATGGGGTAGGGGTGCCTGCATAGACATCCATGCTTCCACCCCCCAGCACCGCCTGCCGATGTTATGTGCCCTTCGGGTACTTGCTGGGTACTGTCCCCTGGGACATTGTGGGACACACATTCATGGCCATGTTTGCCCTTGGTCAGTTGCTGTCTTGCTGGTTTTCTGCTTCTACATTCCTATGTGTCACCTAGGCATCTGCCTAGCCCACTACATGTCCCACCTGCAGCCCCCTGTACCCCATTTGCAGCCTCACCGTAGTGCCCTCTCGTACTTGGGCACTATGATGTTGCTGCACATGTATCACTAGTATCACTTTTCTTGGTTTCCCTGCCTTTGCTGCACATCGCTGACTAAAATGGTCTCTCTCCCCTGCAAATGTGCCTCTAGCGCAAGGTTTTCACTGGTGCTAATTTTCAGACCTTCATTTCACGGCGTTAGTGTGCATGGGGCCTCTCCCCGCCCACTCTCCGCCCATTGACCCCTTATCTCCACCCCTGGGGAGCCTTACTCCACCCTCTGGGGAGCCTTACTCCACCCTCTGCGCACCTTAACGCCGCCAGAGACGTTATCGCGCGATACGTGATGTTCTCACATGGTAATGCACCATTATCATGCGTTAACATCACGTATCGCACGATAATGTCGCAGCTGCACCGTTAGCGCCGTTTAGTAAACATACCCCCAAATAACATGGTAAATGATGGCAGATGAAGACCAAAATGTCTCACCCAGATTGACCAGTTGAAATTTGTCCACTTTGCATAAACGTACATATACATTCCATATAAATGCTCTCACCTCCATGTCTTTTACCTCATCTATTTATTTATTTACTTATTTATTTAACTGGTTTTGGTATACCATTTTTCTACCAGTCAAAGTAGTTTACATCGAACGGTATACAAATTGAAGAAACGTGGGCACACGCAGGTTACATTAAAGCTATTTTTTAAACAATGATACCATTACCTTCCATATCTGTCTTACACATGCTCAAAATTCAGTCTCCATCACCTCTGCTGATGGGCCATTTTCAAAATCAATACATACGACAACATCCACATCTGCTATGTCCTCCTACCAAATTTTATAATAATCACCGCAGTCATCAAGCTTAGCAAGGCTGTTGCTAAAAATTAAACAAATATAAACTTGCAGTTTCTCCCTGCTCATTCAAGTATGGATTTTATTAATGGATTCTGCCTGCAGATCATCCCAACCTTCTTGGAAGCCCGATGCTGTTGTGCAGAGTTGCAGCTGCCACTCTGTGCAATATGCCCTAATGCTTCCTTATCATTTTATTTTCCTCTGTTCATGCCACACTTATTTGAATTTGGTTACTGTTTTTGTCTCTTCTATCTCTCATGGAATTTCAGTCCACCATGTATCCACCACCTTTTCCGTAAAGGCACCTTTTTAGATATTGCTCCTGAGTCTACGCCTCCCCCCCCCCCCCCCCCACAATCCTTATTCTAAATCATCCTTTCCCTATGTTCCATATGTTTTTTCCGTTTCTTTGTAGACATAGCTATTTTCTTCACTATCACCTTCAGATCCTGACTTCTATTCTTTATCTCAACCTGACTCCAGTCAATTTTACCTGACTTCAGTCAATTTTCACGACCAAACTGTACTGACCATATTGTGCCTGCACCAACTTGACTAATGCTCTATACTGTCTCAACTAGATTGTAAGCTCAGATGAGCACAACTCCGACGAGCAGGGACTATCTCTTGTATATATACCTGTACAGCGCTGCGTGCGTGGCGCTATATAAGTGTGAAATAGTAGTGGTAGTAGTAGTAGTAGTACTTTAAGACATTTTTCCTATGCTACAGTAAAATGTCCTAGTTTAGTTAAAACAGATATATTCCACGCTTTAAGAAAAGTGGAAGGAAGGCCAAAAAACTACCAGCATGGTTTAAAGGAGAGGTCAGAGAGGCTATTGTAGCCAAAAAGGAATCTTTCAGGAGATGGAAAAAAGAGCCAAATGATGAAAATGGGAAACAACATAAGCACTGGCAAGTTACATGCAAGGCATTGATAAGGCAGGAAAAGAGAAAAAAAGCTTGCTGTGGAAGCAAAAATGCATAATAAAAACTTTTCCAGTACATTTGTAGCAAAAAACCTGTGAGAGAGTTAGTTGGACCATTAGATGACAGAGTGGTAAAAGAGGCACTAAAGGAGAACAAAGCCATAGCAGAGAGACTGAATGAATTATTTGCTTTGGTCTTTACTGAAGAAGATGTGGGGAAGTGACCAATGCCTGAAATGGTATTTAAAGGTGATATATGGGAAGAATTGAAAGAAATATTGATAAACCGGGAAGAGGTATTGCAATTTTTGGATAAACTGAAGAGTAGCAAATCACCTGGACCAGATGGTATACATCCAAGGGTGTTGAAAGAACTGAAATATTAGACTGCAGACTTACTATTAGTAATCTGTGAACTATCATTAAAATTATCTGTGGTACCAGAAGATTGCAGAATGGCCATTGTAATGCCAGTTTTTAAAAAGAGTTCCAGGGGTGATCCAGGAAACTAGACTGGTGAGCCAGTACTGGGAAAAATGGTAGAAAACATTATAAAGAATAAAATTACTGAACATGTAGATAGTCATGGTTTAATAGGAGAAAGCCAATATGGATTTAGCAAAGAAAATCTTGTGTTGCTAATATGTTGTATTTTTTTGAAGGCATAAATAAACAGGTAGATAAAGGTGAGCCAGTTGATATAGTATATCCAGATTTTCAGAAGGTCTTTGAGCCTGGTATCATCATGACGACCATCAAAGAAAATGCAACCAATGCCATTCTCCTGCAGTTCCTCCTCAAACTGTACCTCCAATTTTTTCATGGGGGGAGGGGGAGGGGGGGAGTTTGAACCCATAAGCGGATTACATACCACCACACAACCCACCCTCTGGGGCTCAGGGTGGGAAACAGGATCACCCACCAATAGAGCCACATTCTATCTCCCTGCAATGGTAGCAGTAGAGGGGAACAGACACCCTACAGGGCAGGCAATGCAGAGCTGTACACATCCATAAAACAATAGCAGACAGACAGTTGGCCTGGAAATGCTCAGCTGCCCCCCACCACTATCTGACATTCTCCAGCAGCAAGCCTCCAGCCACTGCACCCTGCAAGGTGCTCCAGCAAGACACATACTAGCTGCAGACAGTCTGCTAGCTAGTCCATAGTGCATGTTCCTGGAGGAGATGCGTGTACCCAGAACTAGGATGTCAGCATACACACCAAGCAGATAAGTCAGTGATTGGGCCCCAAAATGAACCCATAAATATCACATGAAAAAAATACTATATGACACTATGGGGGAACCTAACCATGCCGTGGTCACTGCACAGTCAGCGTGAGAGTGACCTCCCAGCAGGACATGCTGTGGCCATACTGTCCGTGCAGGTGGTGGCTGGGCACTACAATGTCCGAGCCATTGCCCTATGCCCTGTGCAGATGCAACCAGGCCAGGCCACCCTATCCAGGCTATTCCCAAAGTACCTTGCTCCTCATTATGCACATTGGCAGGCCAATACTGGCAACAGTGCTAGCAGTGTGGGCTGTGGAGGGTGTTGGCAGCCACCATACCGGATAGACAGACACACACTCCACACACCTATGCCAGCATTGTGCAGCTATAGAGGTGTTTGGCAGCCCTGGCCACCACACCAGTCCTGGGCACAGTGCAGGCATGGCTATGGTACCCAATACTGTTGGGGTCACTCTGTCAGACACCAGACCTGAGGCACACTCCACAGATATCAGAAAGGTTGCTATGATGCAGCTCAATCAGCCAATTGTGCTTAACGTAGGAAATGCTATCTGCCAGTTATCATAGCAACCTTTTAATAGGTGTGTACAGTTTTCCCATGTTTAGGATGGCATTGCTAAGGTATGCAAGTGCTAGTATGGGGAGATGCACGCAGGGCCCAACATCCTACCTCTCCAGGAGGCTTGGGATAATGGAGCCTGTGGGTGCGGGTGTGTCTGCCCCTGTTGGCCGCTGCTCTAGGGCAGAGGTTCCCAACTCCAGTCCTGGAGGGCCAAACACTGTTCGGGTTTTCATGCTGTCCCTAATGAATATGCATGAGATACATCTGCATACCATGGGGGCGGTGCATAGCAATGCAGCACAGCCACATTTATTAGAGGCTGCATGGAACCTAAATGGTGTTTGGCCCTTCAGGACTGCATTTGGGAGACTCTGCTTTAGGTAATGCACATGTTTATGGTGTCTGTGCTCTGTAGGGTAAAATGTAGGTGTTTTGGGCATGTCTACATCATCTGCACTAAAGGTTCTGTCTGTATTAGCATGTTTTAGTAGTGGGTAAAATATGGGGGCTGGGTTGGCAGGAACCACAGCTGGGACTTGAACCTGTGACTTTCTGCTCCAGAACACACTGGCTGTGTGCACTGCACCACCATGTTGCCACAGAGACCATGCATTCCCTGGGGATACCATGACTGTTCGTCAGACAGGGCCTGTCTGTTGCAGTGCATGGCACCCACCTACACAGGGCTAGGCCACAGTCTGCTATGGGGAGCTGCCACTGCCCCCTCCACCACCAGTACCCCTCTGCCACCCTGCTGACATACCCTTCTGCTGGTGGTGCTGGTGGAGCACAGTCTCAGGCCATCCAGTGTGCGGGTAGGTGGCTGCCTATGGTGCGGGTTCCGGGGTAGGGGTGCCTGCATAGATGTCCACGCTTCCCCCCAGCACCACCTGCCAATGCTCTGTGCCCATGGGGGTACCTGCTGGGTACTATCCCCTGTGACACTGTGGGAAGCACACTTGTGCCCATGCTGGGCCCTCATCAGTTGCTGTCTGGCTGCTCTACTGTTTCAGCATTCCTATGGGCCACCTAGGCATCACCCTAGTCCGCACTGTGGCCCAGCTGCAGTACAGCATGTGCTGTCTGCAGCCCTCTGTGTCCCCTTTCCCAGCATCTGTCCAGTTTCCCATTCCGACATGCCCGCCCTGCTGTTGTGGAACATGTGCATGCCATAGGAAACCTGTCCAATGGAGAGGGAAACCCTGATCAGCGCTATTTCACTGTTGGATCGTTCACCTTGTATGGGGACGGAGCGTAGACCCTTCCAAAATTCATATCTTTTTTTTGGAGATTTCTTGGGAGTGTTTTTTTATCTTTCCCATTAATATCACTATTGCCCAGCTTGGTTATGTTTTTTTTAAATTTTGTTGGGGTCATTTTCAATGTTTATTTGCACTTTTGTTCCGTGCACATGTATCACACGTATCACTTTTTTTAGGTTTCCCTGGTTTTGCGGTACATTGCTGACAGAAATGGTTTCTCTTCCCTTTAAATCAGCTCTAACGCCAGGGTTTCACTGGCGTTAGTTTTCAGCCTCGGATTTCACAGCATTAGTGTGCGGGGAGCTTCTCTCCTCCCACTCTCCACCTATTGACCCCTTCTCTTCGCCACTGGGGAGCCTTCCTCCGCCCTCCGGGAACCTTTCCCCGCCTTCAGCGCTCGTTTGTGCCGCTGCACGCATTATTGCGTGATAAGGTACCTGTGCGCCTGATAAAGCACCATTATCGCACGATAAGATACTTTATCGCGCGATAACATCACAGAGCGCACATTAAGACGGTTTAGTAAACATACCCCTATGTTACTATGACAATGCCCCTCATGAGAGACTCTTGGCAAAATTAAAAAGTCATGGGATAGAAGGCAGTGTACTATTGTGAATCAGGAACTGGTTAAAAGAAAGCAGAGAGTAGGGCTAAATGGCCAATTTTCTCAATGGAGAAAGGTGAATAGTGGAGTACCCCAGGGATCTGTGCTGTATCCGCTGCTTTTTAACATATTCATAAATAACCTAGAAATAGGAATAACAAGTAAGGTGATCAAATTTGCAAATGACACAAAATTATTCACAGTTGTTGAAAGGCAAGAGGATTGTGAAAAATTGCAAGAGGTCTTTAATAAACTGGAAGACTGGATGTTCAAATGGCAGATGAAATTTAATGGGGACAAGTGCAGTTATGCACCTCGGAAAGAACAACCAAAACTGCAGTTAAACGATGCAAGGTTCCACATCAGAAAACACCACCCAGGAAAAAGATTTAGGCATCATCATGGATAATATGTTGAAACCCTCTGCCCAGTATGCAGTGGCGGCCAAGAAAGCAAACAGAATGCTAGGAATCATAAAGAAAGGAATGGATAATAAAACTAAGGATATTATAATGCCTCTATATCGTTCCATGGTGCAACCACAGCTTGAATATTGTGTGTAATTCTGGTTGTCATTCCTTAAAAAGGATATAGCAGAATTAGAAGAGGTATAGAGAAGAGCCAACAAAATGGTAAAGGGGATGGAAGGATACTCACGAGGAAAGGCTTAAAAGTTTAGAGCTCTTCAACTTGGAAAAGAGAAGGCTGAGGGCAGATATAATAGACGTCTATAAATTAATGAAAGGAGTGGAATAGGTAAATGTAGGTTTATGCCATCAAAAAGTAAAAAAACTAGGTGACATGCAATGAAGCTACAATGTTACCCATTTAAGACTACTTAGAGAAAATATTTTTTCACTCAATGCATAATCAAACTCTGGAATTCGTTACTGGATCATATAGTAAAATCTGTTAGTGTAGCTGGCTTTAAAAAAGATTTGGACCAGTTCCTGGAGGAAAGGTCCATAAACCAAAAGAGGACCAAAGAAATCCACTGCTTACCTCAGGACAAGCATTGTGGAAGCTGTGTACCTTTTTGGTGTATCCCCTTTTAGAAGTGGTGTAACTTTGAGAATCTGACAGTTGCTTGGGTCCTGGATTGGCCACTATTGGAAACAAGATACTGTGCTTGATGGACCTTGGTCTGACCCAGGATAGAATTTCTTATGTTATGTTCTTATAAACTCGTATTTCAAGCCTTCATATATGTAATCTGGAATATAGTCATTGGAAAGTTTTTCTTTGTATTGTTGGTCTTCTATTGCATGTCAAGTTGCTCTTTGAAGTAGATATTTGCATAATAGAAAGATGTCAGCTAAAGATTGCTCCAGTGGTTCTCCCTGTGCTACCGGAGGACAATTTTCAGACATTTATCTGTGGAAATACCAATTTTCCCATGTAAATCAGCTATTTGAAAATGGCCATCCCTCAATCTGACTAAAAGGTATATGCTTTAGTTACATTTAGGGGAAGTGTTCCCAAGGCATGTTGTGGGTATGATTGGATAACAGGGATGTGTAGGGAAAAAACGTTTTGCCTTGTTTTGGTTTTTAAATTTTTTTTGTCTTCATTATATTTTTTTTAATAGTGTGCCATATTTTGTTTCAAAATGAAAGCACATCCCTATTGGATAATGCATATAGATAACAGTTTCAAGTCTACATGCATTATATTCTACAGTATAGAAAATCTATCTACACAAAAAGTACATAAGAACATAAGCAACGTTAGCTCCTCTCCAGCTTGCAATGAACACTGCTGCAAGAGTACTAACAGGGGCTTCACGGAGAGAGCACATAACGCCAGTACTGATGAACCTCCATTGGTTACCGGTTCAAGCAAGAACCCTCCACAAAGTTCTAACCTTAACTTTCAAAGCCTCAAACACTCTGACCCCCACAGCCCTCAACAAGATGATACATAAAGTACCACAGAACAGAAACAGAAGAACCATGATGCAAAACACCCTAGAGGTCCCAAAAGTAATGACAAAATGCACAAGAACAACAACAAATAGGGCCTTTACGATTTACGCTCCCAGAGCATGGAATGCTCTCCCTACCTATATTCGAAATATCACTTACCTAACCCACTTCAGGAAGGCAATAAAGCAGCACCTGTTCACTACATACTACCCTGAATCTAGCCTTAGTAACCATACATATGGCCCCCCAGACAATCTCTCATTACAAGTAAACAATCAGACTCAGCATGAAAAAGGATAATCAACTGATCGCTCAGAATGTACCCCAGTGTAAATAAGATGTAGATATGTTCTGCCTGAAATCAGGTACCAGTGTGATACAATGTATAGAGTTAAGAATTGTACATAGTTTCCCCCAGTTACTTCCAAGTTGATCTCCCTGTTTATTGTAAATACAACTCAAAGTTCCTTGTGTTGTATAGTTGATGTTAAATGTAAACCGCTCTGATCTAAAATAGAGCGGTATAGAAGAACTGTTAAATAAATAAATAAATAAAAATAAATAAATATGATATGCCATGCTGAGTCAGACCAAAGATCCATCGAGCCCAGTATCCTGTTTCGAAGAGTGGCCAATCCAGGTCACAAGTATCTGCCAGGATCCCAAAATGTAGAGAGATTGCATGCTACTTATCTACAAAATCAGTCCAAGGCAATTAAAAAAATATATATAAAATAAATCCATTTCAATTCCCCAATCCCACATAAAATTCCCACTAATTACATGCAACATAAAAACATTTCAGTTCCCTTAACCCCACCCATATTATAAAAACTCCCAAAAAATTTCTCTCCCAAATCCTCTGACTTTTACAGTAAAACTGCAAACAATATCTACAAAATTCCTGAATATCAACCCTTCTTTTATTTCTCAAACGCTTTTCTTAAAAACTAAGGGGTATGTTTACTAAACCGTCTTAACGTAGCAGCGGCAACGTTATCGCGCGATACGTAACATTATCGTGCGATAATGTAACATTATCGCATGTTAACGTCACATATCATGCAATAACGTCGGCAGCGGCGTTAAGGCACACTAACGCAGTGAAATCTGGCTCTGAAGGGTGGAGTAAGGCCTCCCAGAGGGCGGAGATAGGGGTCAATGGGCGGAGAGTGGGCGGGGAGAGGCTCCAGGCACACTAACGCTGTGAAATCCGGGTCTGAACACTAATGCCAGGGAAACCCTTGCTTTATAGGCACATTTGCAGGAGAGAGAAACCATTTCAGTCAGCAATATACAGCAAAGGCAGGGAAACCCAGAAAAGTGATAGTAGTGATACATGTGCAGGAACCAAAAAGGCAAATAAACATATAAAATTACCAGAACCACATCTGAAATCCCGATAATCAAGCTGGCCAATAGTGATATTAATGATAAACATAAAGCAACACTACTGACAAAGCGTAGAAAGGAAGAAATCATGTTTGGAAAGATCTATGCTCTGTCCCCCTACAGGTGAATGATCCCACATTAAAATAGCGGTGATCAGGGTTTTTGTCGTTTATATTGGGCAGGTTTGTTATGGGGTGCACATGTGCAGCAACAGCAGAGTGGGCATGTAGGAAAGGGCAACTGTACTGATGCTGTAAATGGGATACAGGGGGCTGCAGGCGGCCCATGCTGTGGTCCAGCTTGGGCACAGTGCAGACTAGGCAGATGCCTAGGTGGCACATAGGAATGCCAAAACTGTAAAGCAGCAAGACAGCAACTGATGAGGGACCAACATGGGCACGAGTGTGTGTCCCACAGTGTCACAGGGAATATTACTCAGCAAGTACCCCCAGGGCACATAACATTGGCAGGTGGTGCCAGGGGGAAGCGCGCATGTCCATGTAGGCACCCCTACCCAAGAACCCACACCATAGGCATCTGCCTACCGGCACACTTGATGGTCTGGGACTGCGCACTACCATCACCACCGGTATAAGGACATGTCAGCATGATGGCAGAGGGGTGCTGGTGGCGGAGGGGGCAGTGGCATCTGCCCACAGCAGACCACGGCCAAGCACTGTTTAGGTGGGTGCCGTACACTGCAACAGACAAGGTCTGTCTGACGAACAGTCATGGTATACCCAGGGAATGATCTTCCCCTGTGGCAGCAGTTTGGTGCAGTACACACAGCCAGTGTGTTCAAGAGCAGAAGGTCACAATTTCAAGTCCCAGCTGTGGCTCCTGCCAACCTTATCCCCATATTTTACCCAGTACTAAACCGTGGTAATAAAGAAGGAACCTTAATTGCAGATAAAATAAAACATGCCTGAAACGCCTATATTTTACCCTACAGAGAACAGACACCATAGACATGTGCAATCCCTAGATCAGAGTTTCCCAACTGCAGTCCTGGAGGGCCAAACACTATTCAGGTTTCATGCTGTCCGTAATAAATATGCCTGTGCTGCATTTGTATGCATCGCCCCCATTATATGCAAATGTATCTCGCATATTCATTAGGGACTGCATGAAAACCTGAACAGTGTTTGGCCCACCAGGAGCAAAGTGGGGAACTTCTGCCCTAGAGCAGCGGCCAACAGGGGCAGAAACATCTACACCCACACCCACACGCTCCACTATCCAAAGCCTCATGGAGAGTCAGGCTGTTGGGCCCTGCGTGGAGCAGCATCTCCCAATACTGATACCTGCATACCTTAGCAATGCCGTTCTAAAATTGGGAACACGTTCCACATATATCAAAAGGTTGCTATAATTAATGTCAGCTAACAAATCCTAAGTTTAACACGATTTGCTGATAGAGATTCATCATAGCAAACCTTTCTGATATCTGTGGAGTGTTTCAGTTATTGCTTCTGACAGTGTTTATCACCCCGGGGAGTGACCCCAGCAGTATTGCGTACCATAGCAATGTCCACACTGTGCCCAGGACTGGTGAGGCGGCCAGGGCTGCCACAAACCTCCATATTTGCACAATGCTGGCATAGGTGTAGGAGTGTGTGTATGTCTATCCAGTGTTTAGGAGCAAGGTACTGTGGGTATGGCCGGGACAGGGTGGCCTGGGCAGGATGCATCTGCACAGGGTATAGGGCAATGGCTGGGACATTGTAGTGCCCGACCACCACCTGCACGGACAGGGTGGCCACAGCATGTCATGCTGGGAGGTCACTCTCACCCTGACTGTGCAGTGACCACGGCATGGCTAGGTTCCCCCATAATGCTGTGCACTGTTTCTTTTAAGTGATGTTTATGGGTTGTCTTTTCTGGGGACCAATCACTGATATACCTGCTTGCTGTGTATGCTTACATCCCTTTTTTGGGTACACATAGTTTCTCCATGTACTAGCTAGTACACTGTTTGCAGTTAGCATGTGTATGGCTGGAACACCTTGCAGGGTGGAGCCTGCTGTGCCCTCTGCTGGTGAATGTGTGATGGTGGGGGTGGGGGTGGGGGTGGGGGGGCAGCTGAGCTTCTCCAGCATTCTGCCTGTCTGCCATTGCCTTATGTGATGTGTACAGATCTGCATCAACTGCCCTGTAGGGTGCCTGTTCCCCCGCAGGACTGGGGTTGAAGGTCCTCTCTACTGCCACCATTGCAGAGATGTACATTGTGGATCTGTTGGAGGGAGATCCTGTCTCTCTCCCCTCCCCCCTCCCCCCTCCCCCTCCCCCCTGCCCCCTCCCCCCCCCCCTCTCCCCCCCTCTCCCCTCTCCCCCCTCTCCCCTCTCCCCCCTTCCCCCTCTCCCTCCCCCCTCTCCTTCTCCCCCCTCTCCCCCTCTTCCCCCCCCTCCCCCCTCCCTCTCCCCCCTCCCCCCTCCCTCTCCTCTCCCCCCCTCTCTCTCTCCCCCCTCTCTCTCTCCCCCCCTCTCCCCCCCTCCCTCTCCCCCCCTCTCCCTCTCCCCCCCGAGAGCCACAGAGAGCAGGTTGGGTGGTACTACATAATTCACTTTTGGGTCCAAACACCCCTCTTCACCTATAACATGTGACCATGGCACCCACACAGGATACATATTATTCTGGGTACGTCATAGTCCACAAGGGCTAATATCTCAGCCAAGCCAGGTGCTGCGGACCTGGTGCTAGGTGCCCCACCTCACCCTCAGGGTGAGAGCACAGGACCCGCATAATGTCATGGTCTGTAGCTACTCTGTGCCAGTAACACACACGGTCATTTCCCCCTACCAGGCCTAGGTGCTATTGGGTGCATACCCCATTATGTGATCAGCTGTAGACTGCTGATCTGCATCAGGGGTATGGGTGGGTTTACCCTATCCTGGTAACAACAGCAGATAGTTTGTGTGGTGACCTGCAGTCTTTCTGTAGCCAGCCAGCAGTGTGGTAGTATCTATAGAGATGTAGCCTACTGGTTATGTCAATGACTGTGGAGGCAGAGATCATGGGTTTGATCCTGCAGTGGTGTAATCTAAAAAAGTTGTCTGAGGCATTTTCTTTTAAGTTAAATCAGTGCTGCCAGCAGAAACACCCTCACAGTGCTGTAGCCTAAGGTGCCTCATAAGCGCCCTGTAAAGCGCCTTATAGGGCACATTGGCAGACAGTGCACTTTATAATGTGACCTGTAGGGCAGCTATGAGGCACCTTAGGCTACAGCACTGTGAGGGTGTTTATGCTGGCAGCACTGATTTAAATTAAAAGAAAATGCCTCAGACAGCCTTTTTAGATTACACCACTGCAGGATTGAACCCATGACCTCTGCTTTCACAGTCATTGCAGTAACCAGTGGGCTACATCTTTATAACTTCTAACACTGCGCTGGCATGTACTTAGGGTTAACGCGTGTTAACGTGCCACGGCGCCCACTATTGCGTGATACAGATTCTTGCTACCTTAGGACTGGAACGCCCACTCCTTATATGGCATTCTTCACATTATCGCTGCAACTAGCGCCAGTGACATTAAGACGGTTTAGTAAACATACCCTATAGTGACTGTTGTTTAAATAAAACACTGACCGCTCCAGGTTGAATATTAACCCAAATGTAGTATTAATAGAACCCTGGCCCAGCAGCAAGGATCCATTCCAACCTCACTCTTGCCAGGAACACTTCCCCAAATTTTTTCCTCCCTACCATCACGCACTGCTGTTGATGTTTATGCATCCAAGGGCTTATTTACTAAAGTGCGGTAAGATTTTGCAGTTACTGCAGGTTGATAGCCAAAATTAATGTATGGATCTGCAAAGCCTCCACATTAATTGCTGGGGGATGCCCAACATTTTGACATTCAGTTAACACAGAAAAAAGCTTTTTACTGTGTGCTAAGTGAATGGTAGGTAACACAGTTAACGCCTATTCAAGCAACATTTACTGCGCTGTCATATTTGTAGTAGTTAACCTTAGTTGTGAGTTTAGCTTAGTTTATTCAGTATTTGATTAACCATTTTTTACCCCAAGGGATATTTGAAAACGCTCTACAATGAAAATATCAAGAAAAGAAAGTATGCAATGTCACATAAATAAAAAAGAGAAAACTCAACATAGGGGTATGTTTACTAAACTGCGTTAGTGCGATTCGCGTTAGGAGCCGCGTTAGAGACAGAAACCCCAAATAAGGACATGGGCGGTACATCATTTCCGAGAACGCGCCGAGAATGCGTGTTACAAGGCGCCATAAATGAACGAGCGCTACAGGGCACGTTACCGCGCGTTAATCTTAAGAAGGCGCACAGGCATACAAGCATAGTAACAGAGCTGTAGCACAATGGTTACAACACTGACTGATGGTACAGGGGTCATGGGTTTGATTCCCCAGTGGGCCTAATGTATAAGGCTGGCTGAGGCAGCACCCTTTACATTTAAGTAGCAATTGTTGAGGCATGTGATGTGTATTTTAATTAGTGCTGCCAGCAAACACACCCTCACGGTGGCATAACCTAAGGTGCCGCATAAGGCACCCCATAACGCACTCCATAGGGCACATTATAAAGTGTACTGTCCACCAAGGCACCCTATAATGTCCCCTATAGGACACCTTATAAGGATGTGAACAAAGCCCTGTCTGGCTGCAGGACTGCACATCACCACACAAACTGTCTGCTGTGGTTACCAGGATAGGGGTAACCCACCCGTACCCATGATGCACTGCACATGCAAATCAGCAGTCAAGAGATGGGCACAAGATTGGGTATGCACCCCCACAGCACCTTGGCCTTGTAGGGGGAACAGACCGTGTGTGGCACTGCCACAGAGTAGCCACAGACAGTCACATTGTGCAGGTACAGTGCCCACCCTGAGGTTGAGGTGGGGCGCCCAGCACCACGTCCACAGCACCTTTCATGGCTGAAATATGTCATGCTGCAGGTCCCCATCAGTGTGTGATAGGTTGTTCAGTTAGACACACCTAGGAGCCATCTGTGTCCTGCTGTATGTCTCGGTCATGTCTAGTCCCTATGGGCAATGCTGCACCCAGAATAGTGCATATCCTGTGTTGGTGCCATCGTTACCTGCTGTAGCTGAAAGGGGGGGGGGTGTATGGATCACCCACCAATAGATCCACAGTCTACCCCCCTGCAATGGCAGCAGTAGAGGGGACCAGCAACCCCAGTCCTGCTGGGGAACAGACAGAGCGGTACACATCCATAACACAATAGCAGACAGATGGCCCGCTTGGAAACACTCAGCTGCCCCCACCATTATCTGACATTCTCCAGCAGCAAGCCTCCAGCCACTGCACGCTTCACGGTGTTCCAGCAAAACACATACTAGCTGCAGACAATCCACCAGCTAGTCCATAGTGCATGGTCCTGGAGGAGATGCATGTACCCAGAACAGGGATGTCAGCATACACACCAAGCAGATAAGTCAGTGATTGGGCCTCAAAAAGAAACCCATAAATATCACATGAAAGAAATACTATAGAGCACTATGGGGGAACCTAGCCATGCCATGGTCACTGCTCAGTCAGGGTGAGAGTGACCTCCCAGCAGGACATGCTATGGCCACCCTGTCCGTGCAGGTGGTGGCCAGGCACTACAATGTCCGAGCCATTGCCCTATGCCGTGTGCAGATGCATCCAGGCCAGGCCACCCTATCCAGGCTATTCCCACAGTACCTTGCTCCTCATTATGCACATTGGCAGGCCAATACTGGCAACAGTGCTAGCAGTGTGGGCTGTGGAGGGTGTTGGCAGCCACCACACACTGGATAGACAGACACACACTCCCCACACCTATGCCAGCATTGTGCAACTATAGAGGTGTTGGGCAGCCCAGGCCACCACACAAGTCCTGGGCACAGTGCAGGCATGGCTATGGTACGCAATACTGTAGGAGTCACTCCCCAGGTTGGTAAACACTGTCAGACACAAGACCTGTAGCACACTCCACAGACATCAGAAAGGTTGCTATGATGCAGCTCACTCAGAAAAGTGTACTTAACCTAGGAATTGCTATCTGCCAGTACTCATAGCAACCTTTTGATAGATGTTTACCATATTCCCAGGTTTAGGGTGGCATTACTAAGGTATGCAAGTGCTTGTATTGGGAGATGCACGCAGAGCCCAAAGTCCTGCCTCCCCAGGAGGCTTTGGATAATGGGGCCTGTGGGTGCGGGTGTGTCTGCCCCTGCTGGCTGCTGCTTTACGGCAGAGGTTCCCAACTCCAGTCCTGCGGTGCAAAACACTGTTTGGGTTTTCATGCTGTCCCTCATGAATATGCATGAGATACATCTGCATACCATGGGGTGGCGCATAGAAATGCAGCACAGGCATCTTTATCAGAGGCAGCATGGAACCGGAATGGTGTTTGGCCCTCCAGGACTGCATTTGGGAGGCTCTGCTCTAGGTAATGTGCATGTTTATGGTATCTGTGCTCTGTAGGGTAAAATGTAGGTGTCTTGGGCATGTTTACGTCATCTGCAATAAAGGTGCTGTCTGTATTAGCACGTTGTAGTAGTGGGTAAAATATGGGAACTGGGTTGGCGGGAACCACAGCTGGGACTTGAACCTGTGACCCTCTGCTTCTGAATACACTGGTTTTATGCACTGCACCACCATGTTGTCACAGAGTCAGCACATTCCTTGGTGATACCATGACTGTTCGTGAGACAGGGCCCATCTCTTGCACTACACGGCACCCACCTACACAGGGCTAGGCCACGGTCTGCTCTGGGCAGCTGCCACTGCCCCCTCCACCACCAGTATACCTCAGCCACCATGCTGACATGCCCTTCTGCTGGTGGTGCTGGTGGTGCGAAGTCTCAGGCCATCCAGTGTGCAGGTAGGCGGCTGCCTATGGTGCGGGTTCTGCGGTAGGGGTGCCTGCATAGGTGTCCACACTTCCCCCCATCACCGCCTGCCAATGCTCCGTGCCCTTGGGGGTAGCTGCTGGGTACTATCCCCTGTGACACTGTGGGAAACACACTCGTGCCCATGGTGGGCCTTCAGCAGTTGCTGTCTGGCTGCTCTGTTGCTTCAGCATTCGTATGGGCCACCTAGGCATCGCCCTAGTCCGCACTGTGGCCCAGCTGCACCACAGCATGTGCTGCCTGCGGCCCTCTGTATCCCCTTCTCCGGCATCTGTCCAGTTGCCGTTCCGTCATGCCCGCCCTGATGTTACGGGACATGTGCATGCCATAGGAACCCTGTCCGATGGTGGGGAAAACCCTGAACAGCGCTATTTCACTGTGGTCTCATTTACCTTGTATGGGGACGGATTATAGACCCTTCCACGATTTATATCTGTCCTATGTAGCTTACTTGGGGGGGGAGGGGTTGATGTTTGTCATTGATACCACTATTGGCCAGCTTGGTTATGGTTTTTTTCCAGTTTGTTGGGGTCATTTTCAGTGTTTATGTGCCCTTTTGTTCTGTGCACATGTATCACACTTATCACTTCCTTTGGGTTTCCCTGCCTGAGCTGTACATTGCTGACACTGAAATGGTTTCTCTCCCCTGTAATGTGCATTTAACTGCAGGTTTTCATTCGCGTTGGAATTGAGCTCTTCAGATCAGTGCGTTAGTGTGGAGGGAGCCTCTCCCCGCCCACTCTCCGCCCATTGACCCCTTCTCTCCGCCCTCTCTCCACCTTCTGCGGTGTTTTACCGTGCCGCGGGTGTTTACGATCGTTAACTACGATTAACGCGCTTTATGTAACGTTAATGATCGTAAGCGCATCATAACGCACGTTATGATGCGCTTACGATCGTTAATGTTACATAACGCGCGTTATTCACGATTACCGCAGTTTAGTAAACATACCCCATAGTCACTCAGCACACCAACTGACAAATTTCATCGTCACTCTCATCAACTAAATGACCGAAAGCCTGAGTAAAAAGTTATGTTTTTAAGACTGATTTAAATTTAACACAATTGGATTTCCCTCTTAATTGGTACATTTCCTACCCATTCCCTGCCTATTTCCCTCCCCCTTTATCCTTGTTGTTGTTAAGTGCCATCGAGTCGGAGTCAACTCATGGCGACCCTCTGGATAGCTATACTAAATTGTGTTCGGTCTTCAGTCAGGCGGCTCATTGTTGACAGACTGGTACCCGTAGCTGCTGTTATTGTATTGATCCATCTCATTGCTGGCCTTCCTCTTTTGCATTGACCTTCTATCTTGCCAAGCATGATGTCTTTCTCTAATGATCTCTCTCTTCGCATGATGTGTCCAAAGTATGAAAGTCGAAGTCTTGTCATCTGAGCTTCTAAAGAAAGCTTAGGTTTGATCTCCTCTAGTATCGACAGATTTGTTCTTCGGGCAGTCCATGGTATACACAGTATTCGCCGCCAGCACCATAATTCAAAGGCATCAATTTTCTTCCTGTCTATCTTTTTCACTGTCCAGCTTTCACATCCATATGATGTTATTGAAAATACCATGGCTTGAACAAGTCAAATCTTTGTATGGAGAGAGACATCTCTGCTCTTGAGAATCTTATCTAGGTCTTTCATAGCCATTCTGCCAAGAGCAATGCGTCATCTGAATTCTTGACTGCTTGTTGCTTCTTTATTGATAGTTGATCCAAGTAGGTTAAAGTTGTTCACAATTTCAATTTCTTCTCCTTCAACGATGAACCTGTTGATTATGCCAGTTGTCATGATCTTTGTCTTCTTTACATTAAGATGCAGGCCCATTTTGAGACTATGTTCTTTGATTGTGAGAAGCAAATGTTTCAGATCATCTTCACTTTCAGCCAGTAATGTAGTATCATCAGCATAGCGAAGGTTGTTGATGAGTCTTCCACCAATCTTCACACCTCTGTTGTCTTCATACAATCCTGCTTCTCTGATGATTTGTTCTGCATATAAATTAAACAGGTAGGGGGAAAGTATGCAGCCTTGTCTTACACCTTTGCTTATTTTAAACCATTCTGTTTCTCCTTGTTCTGTTCAAACTGTTGCTTCTTGATCAATGTACAGATTGCACAAGAGAACGATCAGGTGTTCTGGTATACCCATGCTTCTTAATGTGGCCCAGAGTTTCTCATGGTTTACACAGTCAAAAGCTTGCTATAGTCGATAAAGCACAAATAGATATCCTTTTGGCATTCTTTAGTCTTTTCAAGGATCCATCTCACATCCACAATGATGTCTCTTGTTCCTCGCCCTTTCCTGAACCCTGCTTGCACTTCAGGTAGTTCTTGTTCCAGGTATGGTTGTAGTCTCTTTTGAATAATCTTCAGTAGAATCTTGCTGGCATGTGGGATCAGAGCGATTGTGCGATAATTTCCACAGTCAGTTGGATCACCTTTCTTTAGTATTGGTATAAACACAGATCTTTTCCAGTCAGTTGGCCATGATGTTGTCTTCCATATTTCTTGGCAGAGCCTTGTAAGTATGGTAACAGCTGCATTAGATTGCTGCAATACTTCTATGGGAATGCTATCAATGCCTGGTGCTTTGTTCTTTGATAAGGCTTTCAATGCTGCTTCAACTTCTTCTTTCATCACCAATGGTTCCCGATCATAAGGTACAGGTTGAAACAGCTGTTGGTCCACTTGATCTTTATCATATAAAAACTCTGTATATTCCTTCCACCTTTTCTTGATCTTCTCAGCATCATTCAACATAGAACCTTGTAACATTCCAATTCGAGGCTGGAACTTTTTCTTTAACTCTCGTAGCTTTAGGAAAGCCGATCTTGTTCTTCCTCTAATAGTTTCTGCTTCTATTTCCTTGCAAGTGTCATTGTAGTACTTTTCCTTGTCCTGTCTTGATGCACGTTGGAAATCTCTGTTGAGTTCTGCGATTGTCTTTCTTTCTCCTCTGGCTTTAGCTTCTCTGTGTTTCTGGGCAATTTTCAGAGTTTCTTCCGTCTTCCATTTTGGCCGTTTTTGCTTTTTCACCTTTTGTAGAGACTTTTCACTTTCTTCCAACACAACCTTCTAGATGTCATTCCATAACTCTTCCGGAGCTCTCTCATATGTATCTAAAGCAGCAAATCGATTTTGTAGGCAGTCTTTAAATTCCAGTGGTATATTCTCAAGGTCATATTTTGCTGCATTCATGAGTGGTTTACTCTTTTTCAACTTTAGCTTGAGTTTGCATACTAGTAGTTGATGATCTGTACCACAGTCAGCTCCAGGTTTTGTCTTTGTTGATGTTACAGAGCTTTTCCATCGTTGACTTCCACAGATGTAGTCAATTTGATTTTTATACAATCCATTGGGTGAAGTCCATGTGTACAGTCGCCGCTTGTGTTGCTGGAAGAAGGTGTTTGAGATGAATAGATCACATTGGAAAATTGTGTATACTAACTACAAAATATCATGTTAAGTGTTAGGACTTACCCTCATTAACTGTTAGCACATCACCTGCATCAATGTTGGTGCAGACTAACTACCATGTTAGCAGCTAGCATGGCTTAGTAAATAGGTAAATTAAGAATGAATAAGTTTGAAGAACCACCAGAGGACTACAATAATTAAATGAAATTCCTCCCTAAAGGTGGGTGTTTGAGAGTGTGCTGAATAATGTAGAATCAAAGGTAAATGGTCACTGTATGCTACTGAAGAGATGACTGATGGGGAGGTCAGATAAAGGACAACATTAAGGGGTATGTTTACTAAACTGCGGTAATGTTACAGACCGCGCGGTACATAACATTAACGCATGGTAGGTAACGTTAATGCGTGTCATGTAATGTTGACATGTGGTAACATAACGTTAATGCGTGGTAACATAACGTTAACGCACAGTAATGTTACAACCCGCGTGGAAGCAATCTGCAGTGCGGTAGACACCGCAGAGGGAGGAGAGAGGGCGGAGAGCTGGGGTCAATGGGCGGGGAGTGGACGTGGAGAGGCTCCCTGTACACTAACGTGCTAAACTGAAGGGCTGAATCCTACTGTGAATGAAAACCTGCCATTAGATTCACATTTGCAGGAGAGAGAAACCATTTCAGTGTCAGCAATGTAGGGCATAGGCAGGGAGCCCGAGAAAGGTGATAGTAGTGTTCCATCTGCAGCAACAGCATAGTGGCAATGTACGAAGGGCCACTATGGTGATGGTGCAAATGGGGCATAGGGGGACTGCAGGTGGGACATGCAGTGGGGGCAACTGGGGCACAGGGTGGACTAGGTGGTTGCCTAGGTGGCACATAGGAACGCAGAAAATGGACGCCAGCAAGACAGCAACAGACCAGGGTCAAACATGCCCATGAGTCTGTGTCCCACAGTGTCCCATCCATGGGACATTACCCAGAAGGAACCCCAAGGGGCATATAACATTGACAGGCAGTGCCATGGGAAGTGTGTACAGATATGTAGGCACCCCTACCCCAGAACCCACACCTTAGGCAGCCGCCTACCTGCCCCCTGGATGGCCTAGGACTGCACACCACTGGCACCGACAGCATATGGTCATGGCAGCATGGCAGGGAGGGGTGTTTGTGCTGGAGGGAGTAGTGGCATCCACTTGCAGTGGACCTAGCCCATGCCCTGTACCAGTATGTGGTGTGCAGTGCAACAGAAGAGGTCTGGCTGGGGAACGTAAGGGTAGCCCCAGTGACTACTATGCTGCTGTGGCAACAGTGTGGTGCAATACACTCAGCCAGTATGTCCAAGAGCAAAAGGTTCAAGTCCCATCTGTGGATCCTGCAGAGCATCACCCCATAGTTTTATCCCACAATGCAGCCACAACAAAACAACATGTGCAAACCCCAACGCAGCGGTGCACAGGGGTACAAACACCCACTCACACAGGCTCCACTATCCACAGCCTCATGGAGTGTCAGGCTGTTGGCCCCAGCACGGAGCTGCAGTTATCACCAGAGCACTACTACTACCACCTGCACAGTTTAGCAATGTCGGCACTGTGCTCAGGACCAGTGTGGTGGGCAGGGTTGTCAACCACCTCTATCTCTGCACAATGCTGAGATAGGTGTGGGAGTGTGCATATGTCTATCCATTGTTTTGTGTCTGCCAACACCTCACTAAGCCCACATTACTCACACTGTTTCCAGCATTAGCTTGCAAATGTGCATAATGAGGAGCAAGGTTTTGTGGGTATGGCCCAGACAGGGCGGATTGGCCAGGATGCAGAAGAAGTCCCTACAGCTGCTCAGATGTCTCGAAAAGCGCTGGAGGTGCTCAAGATCAACTGAGAGTCATGAAGCATACACCACTCACCTAGCTAAACATCGTGCAGAAGTCTCGACAAGCATGAAACAATACTACGCTGAAAGGCTGCACCATTCATTGAACAAGCCACACGATCTCTTTAGCATTGTCAGCTCATTAGCAAAAAAAACCTTCCCCTAACCAACCTAACCATCCTGACCCCCAAGAATATGCCGAATACCTCCTAACCAAAGCCAGTCAGGTCAGCGTATCTTCCGGTACCTGTGCCCTGGATGACAAATCCGGGCTGCTCCCTTCCTCTACCTTAACCTCTGACTTAACCGTCGTCCACAAATGCTCACGTCATTCACAACCCCATCCGCTAGAGAACTCCAAGACATAATCAACAGCATAAACACCACCACAGCATCAAATGATCCTTGCCCAGCACAATGGATAAAAACACTACGTGTTGAACTCAGCCCATTTCTTACCAATCTTATTAACACATCCTTCCTGACCGGAACCTTCCCCAACAGCCTGAAGCAAACTTCAATCAGACCCCTGCTCAAAAACAATAGACTTGACCCTGCCAAAATGGACTCCTACAGACCCATATCAAGCATCCCGTTCCTAGCCAAAATTATGGAAAAAATAGTCCAACGACAACTAGACCACCATATTGAAAACAACTCACCCCTGGACCCCTGCCAACACGGGTTCTGCGAGTCACATGGGGTTGAAACCCTTTTAACCACATTATTCAATACCCTTACCGTAGGCATTGACAACCTCAGACAAGCCTTTGCTCTCATTTTCCTAGACATCGCGGCTGTCTTCGACTCCGTCAGTCACGACCTACTTCTCTCCTGCCTTGCCGAGAAGGGAGTGCATGGCACTGCGCTATTATGGTGTACATCATACCTAAATGAAAGATGGCAACATGTTCGCTCCGGCCCCTCCAGATCAGATCCATTTCTTCAAACGAACGGTGTACCACAAGGGTCCTCACTTTCAGCCCTTCTTTTCAATGTTTACATGCAACCCATCTGCGCCCTCATTAGATCCTTCAACATCAACTGTCTAATTTACGCTGATGACGTTCTGATGTACACAACAATATCAACTGAGCACCCAGATCTCTCCCGCCTCTCCTCATGCTTCGACGCGGTTACAGACTGGCTACATACCCAGAAGCTCAAAATAAACTTAAAAAAAACAGAAGTCCTATTCGTCTGCAGAGACCAAGCATTCACTCCACCATCATCCATAAAAGTACGTGATGCTGAACTCTTCGCCAAACCTACAATACGATACCTCGGTATCATTCTCGATCAACACCTCAATATGAAGGAGCAGATATCCAACATGGTAAAGGCAGCATATCATAAAATCCAAACACTGCGCCACATTAGACAACTGCTAGACCCGGTTGACTTCAGAACAGTATTTCAAGCTCTGGTAATGCCTCATTTCGACCACATTAACTCCATACTGCACGGACTTCCAAAGAGCACCCTACATCCCTTGCAGTTGGCAATGAATGCTGCAGCAAGAACTCTACACGGAGCCTCCAGAAGAGACCACATTACCCCCATACTAAAACACCTACACTGGCTCCCCGTTCACTACAGGATTTCATTTAAGATCCTAACAATGACTTTCAAGGCCATCCATAATTGCACGGCCACCTCCCTCTCTGACCTAGTCCAGATAACCCCCCCCCCCCCCCCAACAGGACAAGGAGATCAGCTGCTACTAACACTCTCATCCTTCCCAAAGCCATCATTAAATGCTCCAAGACTACGAGCAACCGTGCCTTTGCCTTCTACGCACCCTCCTGCTGGAATGCTCTTCCACCTGACATCCGCGCCATCAACAACCTTCCTCAATTTAGGAAAGCGATGAAACATCACCTATTTACCCAGCACTTCTCCATCCCAAATCACAGCTCCCAGCCACCACCCCTCATGTCCAACTCTCACCGCACGAGTCCCCTGTCCACGACACCACCTCCCGAACCCACCTCTATTTAATTGTCAGAATGTTATTACCGTATCAACTGTACTTACTGACGAGATAGGTGTAATAAGCCTGCATACCTAATTGTAAATAGTTGTTTACCTGTTAACCTGTTATCCATGTTTTATTTACCCTGTTTATTGTAAGTGCTTTGAAGTACCCTCTTTGCACAAATACGTTCCCTGTAAACCGCGCTGATAATAAATAGTGCAGTATAGAAAACCAATTAAATAAATAAATAAATCTGCACAGGGTGGAGGGCAATGGCTGGGACACTGTAGTGCTCGATCACCACCTGTATGGGCAGAGTGGCCACAGCATGTCACGCTGGTAGGTCGCTCTCACTC
This sequence comes from Ichthyophis bannanicus, assembly GCA_033557465.1. Classification (NCBI taxonomy): domain Eukaryota; kingdom Metazoa; phylum Chordata; class Amphibia; order Gymnophiona; family Ichthyophiidae; genus Ichthyophis; species Ichthyophis bannanicus. Next base: position 483,931,750 of record CM066031.1, read on the forward strand.
TGATCGAGCAGTGACCATGGCATTTATTTATTTACATTCTCTTATATACCGCGCTATTCTGCATCAGTGCGGTTTACATTGAACAAGCTGAAATTACATTGAACAGGGCATTATAACTTGGAGATAACTATTTTACAGGGAACATTACATGTGCCTTGTACTGTGCCTACTAAGGTGCCTTATAACGTGCCTTGTATTGTGCCTTATGACGTGCCTTGTATCGTGCCTTATAACGTGCATTAGCCTAAGGCACCTTGTAACGCGCGTTAACTGACACAGCTTGCCATAATGATGCACTGCCCTTTCCCTTATATGGGAATCCAGGTAACCTAACACGGGGAACGTTACCGCAGTTTAGTAAATATACCCCTAAAAGTGCAGCCTGCAGTAACAGTCACTGGACTAGCAGAGCTAGAAAGTAAACATTAAGGGGAGATTTCCAAATCACTGCCTGTGCTGAAGGAGCAAGAGCAATATTTATGCTTTAACTGTAAATTTAAAGGGAATAGTGTAATGGAATACATTGTGCACACCACACAGAGGGTGGAGAAGTAAATACTAGGGGGGGGGGGGGCAGGTAGAAATTGCTCACCCTGAGAGAAATGGTGTCACTTGGCACTGACATCCATAGCCCTTTGCTGAAAAGAGTTTGAGGAGAGGTGGAGTTTAGGATTTGGAGGCATTTAAGCTTCTTAATCAAAAAGAGCCTTCTTTTTCTCAAAGATGGTGTTATATGAATGTAGGAGTGGATAGGATGCAGTGGGCGAAGTGTAGATATGGATAAGCTATGAATAGGAAGGTATGGGATATGTGTGTCTAAATGTAAGCTCGGGGTGTGTAGAGTTCAAGAGACGTGCTTGAGTGACTCTGTGTTTGTGTGCATGTGCATGTGCGTGTGTGTCAGTGTGAGGGAAGTAAATTACTGGATACAGTGTGTGTGTGTGTCTTATTGTTACTTACCACCTTAATATGCAGAGGACAAATCCAAAGTCTCCTCTCTTTCCCATATTAGACAGCTGAAGGAAAGCGAGGTGAGATCTCTGTTCCACCAGTATGGCTGAGCCACTGTTGAAACCTATCTCTGGGAAATGGCAAGTCGTAACCTATATTTCTGTTGGAAGAGTAAAGCAGCTGTGGCTGAATGTGTAGGGATCCACTGCTTTTGGTTTTACTGCCTGAATTACTGAAGAGCTGAGTGGGTAAAACCACAGCCTTGGTGTGAATGTCCAGCATATCCCTACCCTCTCCTGCAATACCGCTCATCCTCTTTGTATCTGCAGCCCAAAAGTGGTTTGTTATTTTGATGGGAAGTGTAAAGTTCTTGTATATTCCTGAATATTTGAAAAAGCAGGAGTCTGTATGGAATGTATGAAATGAGTGATCCATTGGAAGCAAGGTGAACTATGGTGTGAATATAATGCTTGGGCACTTTGAGACTGAGCGGGACATCATCGCTGGGGCCCAGCCTACCTGCCACCATTAAGCAGTTGATTCTGTAGTGTAAGTAAACTGCCTGAATAAGTGGAGCCAGTCTTTGATCTGACAGCCTTGCTTTTCTGTGAACACTCCCTTTCTACTGCTACTTGAACTGCAGTGTGAGTGTGGTGTTTGAGTGAGACTGAGAGTGTGGGATGTGAGAGCTAGCATCAAAGATCCATTCTTTTCAGGACATAATTGCTGGGGTCCAGCCTACTTAATATACTTAAGCAACCTTCTGCGGTGAATCATCATAGCTATATGCCAAAGTTACAGGATGATGCAAAAAACTAGCATGGCTTTTAAGCACACTTTAAGCACATTTAAGCTAACATCAAATGTAGAAAAGAGATGAATGCATGGGTAAACAGTGACTGAAAAACTAGCACAAAATTAACACCAAGAGTATTTAAATGTAGGTAAATGAGCTGCACATACTAAACTGGTATGCAAATAATGGCTGCACCTGATGCAGAGACAGGTGCCTGGGTATGAGATGACTTAAACACTAATGCGTGCCCCCAGCAATATTTTGATGGCATCGGGGGCTTTCCTCGATGCCTGGATCATCTTCCCCTCAGATCATCCAGGCATCAGACAAAGCCCCCGATGCCATCAAAATACTGAAAGTGAATCCCTGGTGGCCCAGCAGCCCCCATCCGACTATAAAATAAAATACCTAGTGGTCTAGAAGCCCCAACCCCCCCCCCCCCCGCCTTACTTAAAAATGCAATAATTCCTTGTGGACTAGTGGCCTCAAACCCCCCACCCACCACTGGGTGTTGATGAACAGATGGTGCTGGTAGACTGGGAGTCATTTGTGGCTGTTAATGATTCTGTTCTGAAGGAAATCTTATAGTCTGATAGCTTGCTGGACCTTAGCCCATCTATTTTCCTAAAGACCCCTGTTGCAGAGGTTGGTGCTTTGGGTTAATGTGTATCTGTGGTTATCAAGAGGGCTGAAGCATACAGTAATTCATCCATGGTTGAAGATGCCGGGAATGGATCATCATGTGAAATCCAATTTTCACCTTATTACAAATATGGCCTTTTTTGGGGAAAGTACGTAATTGTGAAAGTGGTAGCTAAGCAATTGGTTGAGTATATTAAAGAGGCTAGATTGTTAGATAAATTTCAGTCCAGAGTTCAGAGTTTTCATGAATAAGAAACTGTTTGGACTTCAGTGTTAGATGAATTATTACGTTATCGTGACAAGGGGCAAGCAGTGGTACTGATGGCTTTAGCATTTGTCTACCACAGTATTTTGCATGACCAGCTAGGAGAGGAAGGGATTCAGAGTTGTTATAGGCAACATTCAGTCAAAAGGATGGGAATTTAAATCAGGAGTACCACAGGGCTCCTTGTTGTCCCCCCTTCCACTTGTTCAATATGTGTATGTTATCTGTATCTGAGCTCATATTGGAGGTTGGAATTGAGTACCATCTTAATGTGAATGATGTGCAGTTGCTTTGTCCTATAGGGGAGGATGCCACTTTTTCTATCCAGGAGATGAATCATTGATTGCATAGTGTTGAAATTTAATCAGTCAAAATCAGAGATCATGTATGTTGGATATTTGTCAATGTTTGTGGAAGAAAGCATGGAAATGAATGGAGTTTCACTTATTTGTGGGAGAAGATCAGGTATTTGGGAGTTTGGCTTGACAGTGGATTAACTTTGGGAGATCAAGTGTCATTAGTTGTGAAGGCAGGTTTTTGTCAGTCGAGGGTGTTGCATCATTTACTCTCATATCGTCATCAGAATAAACTTGTGCCAATGGGCCAAATGCTAGTTCTGTCCAGCTTGGGTTGGAGTGGAGGAGTAGCCTAGTGGTTTATGCACTGGCTTAATAACCAAATGGCCAGAGTTCTATTCCCACTTCCACTCCTTGTGGCCTTGGGCAAGTCACTTAGCCCTCCATTGCCTCATTAGAAAAACATGGCAATCTGCTTCTAATCACAGTACCAATACAACCCAGGGGTTGCCAGGAGTCAACATTGACTCAAAGGCATGCATTGTAATGTGATCTACAGTACCAGAGTTGCCAAGGAAACAGATTGGCCAATTGCAGAGTCCAGCATAAGTCTGAATGTGTTATTGATGATTTCAGATTCTGAGATCATGTGTTTCCTTGGTTGAAATTTCTGCACTGGCTGCCTGTTGAGCAAGGCTCAAGGTGCTGTTGTTGACTTTTAAAGAACAAAAGAGTCTGTGACTGGAATTACCTGCAGGAAAAGTAATTGAAGAAATGGTGGTGCTGACGGTAGCCTTGCTATCAGTGGTGTCAATCAGAAAGAGAGTTTTTTCTGTAATGGCCCCATTGTTATAGAATAGCTTACCAGATAACTTCAGAGGAGTGAAGAACAATTTGAAATTTGGGTGAGAGGTGAAGACTTAGGAGTATGTTTACTAAACAGTCTTAATGTTACCGGCGCTAGTTGCAGCGATAATGTGAAGAATGCCATATAAGGAGTGGGCGTTCCAGTCCTAAGGTAGCAAGAATCTGTATCGCGCGATAGTGGGCACCGTGGCAGGTTAATGCGCGTTAACCCTAAGTACATGCAAGCACAGTGTTAGAAGCTATAACGATGTAGCCCACTGGTTACTGCAATGACTGTGGAGACAGAGGTCATGGGTTCTATCCTGCAGTGGTATAATCTAAAAAGGCTGTCTGAGGCATTTTCTTTTAATTTAAATCAGTGCTGCCAGCAAAAACACCCTCACAATGCCGTAACCTAAGGTGCCTCATAAGGCACCCTATAAGGCGCCCCATAGGTCACATTATAAAGTGCCCTGTATGCCAAGGCACCCTATAATGTGCCCTATAGGACGCTGTATAGGGAGCCTTACAGGGCGCCTATAAGACACCTTAGGCTACAGCACTGTGAGGGTGTTTCTGCTGGCAGCACTGATTGAAATGAAAAGGAAAAGCCTCAGACAGCATTCCTAAATAACACCACTGTGGGATCAAACCCATGACCTCTGACTCCACAGTCATTGAAGTAACCAGTAGGCTACATCTCTATTGCTACTACCACACTGCTGGCTGGCTACATAAAAATTGCAGGTCACCACACAAACTGTCTGCTGTGGTTACCAGGATAGGGTAAAGCCACCCGTACCCATGATGCACTGCACATGCAGATCAGCAGTCTACAGCTGATCACATAATGGGGTATGCACCCCCACAGCACCTAGGCCTGGTAGGGGGAACTGACTGTGTGTGTTACTGGCACAGAGTAGCTACAGACTGTGACATTATGCGGGTCCTGTGCTCACCCTGAGGGTGAGGTGGAGCACCTGGCTTGGCTGAGATAGGCTATGCTGCAGGTCCCCATCAGTGCCAGTGTGTGATAGGTAGTCCTTTCAGGCACACCTAGGATACACCTGTGTCCATCTGTATTTCCTAGTCATGTCTAGCCCTTGTGGACTATGATGCACCCAGAACACTGTTCCCTCCAAGCTGTGCACGTGTGCGCGCACACACACCTTGCCGAGCGAGTGCACATACTTTACAACAGAGCGCACAAAAATTATGGCTCTGATTCTGATAGAAAAAAACACAGACGTCTTAAAATTTAAAAATTATGACTGTAATTACTAGAAATTTCCCGCTTCATTTAGTAATCGTCTATTTTCATTTAATTTGATTAAAATCAATGTGGTGTACATACTGTATTCTGACGTGTAGTCAAATTTTAAAGTATATAACTCTGAGTGTCGTTATGTGGCGCACAAAAATTTAACCTTCCTTCAAAAGCTGCACACAGCTGATATATTATGCGCACAAAGCCTACAGAAAATTAAAGGGAACATTGACCCAGAATAGTGCATATCCTGTGTGGGTGCCATGGTCAAATGTTATAGGTGAAGAGGGGTGTTTGGTCTCAAAAGCAGATTATGTAGCACCACCCAAACTGTCCTCTGTGGCTCAGGGTGGGGGGGACAGGATCTCCCACCAACAGATCCACATTGTACATCTCTGCAATGGTGGCAGTAGAGAGGACCATCAACCCCAGTCCTGCTGGGGAACAGGCACCCTACAGGGCAGTCAATGCAGATCTGTATGCATCACATAAGGCAATGGCAGGCAGACAGACAGACAGAACACTGGAGAAGCTAAGCTGCCCCCCACCACTATCTGACATTCACCAGCAGAGAGCACAATCAGTCTCCACCTATACACATGTTAACTGCAGACAGTCTGCTAGCTAGTACATAGTGCATGGAGGAACTGTGTGCACCCAAAAATGGGATATAAGCATACACACCAAGCAGGTATATTAGTGACTGGGTCCCAGAAAAGAGAACACATAAACATCACTTGAGAGAGAAAACTGTATAGTACTATTGGGGAACCTAGCCATGCCGTGGTCACTGCTCAGTCAGGGTGAGAGTGACCTCCCAGCATGACATGCTGTGGCCACCCTGTCCGTGCAGGTGGAGGTTGGGCACTACAATGTCCCAGCCATTGCCCTATACCCTGTGCAGATGCATCCTGCCCAAGCCACCCTGTCCGGGCCAACCCACAGTACCTTGCTCCTCATTATCCACATTGGCAGGCTAACACTAGAAACAGTGCATGCAGTGCGGGTTCAGTAAGGTGTGGGCAGCCACAACACACTGGATAGACCAGGGGTGTCCAACCCTGTCCTGGAGGGCCACAATCCTGGCAGGTTTTTTGGATAGCCCTAATGAATATGCATGAGATATATATGCATTAGAGATATCCTGCCAACCTGACTGGTTTGTGGCCCTTCCTGGACTGGATTTGGAGACCCCTGATTTACACCACTGTCATTTAAGATTGCAAGTGGGTAAGGTACAGATGTCCTAGACATCAAAAGGGTAGATAGAATTTGTCACATTCCTCCTTGCTTCTCACCACCACCCCTGGGATAGACATACACACACTCCCACACCTATGCCAGCATTGTGCAAATATAAGAACATAAGAACATAAGATATGCCATACTGGGTCAGACCAAGGTCCATCAAGCCCAGTATTCTGTTTCCAACAGTGGCCAATCTAGGTCATATTTACCTAGCAGTTTCCCCAAGAGACACAAGTTCCACAATGCTTGTACTGGGTCAAGCATTGATATCTTCGGTCACTTCTTAATAATGGTTTATGGACCTTTCCTCCAGGAACTTGTCCAAACCTTTTTTAAACCCAGCTACACTAACAGCCTTTACTACATCCTCCGGTAACAAATTCCAGAGTTTGATTACACGTTGAGTGAAAAAATATTTTCTTTTATTAGTCTTAAATAGTTAACCCTGTAGCTTCATTGCATGTCCCCTAGTCTTTCTATATTCTGATAAGGTAAACAATCGATCTAGGTTTACCCGTTCCACTCCGTTCATTAATTTATAGACTTCTATCATATCTCCCCTCAGCCATCTCTTTTCCAGGTTAAAGAGCCCTAACCTTTATAGCCTTTCTTCATAGGAGTATCTTTCCATCCCCTTTACCATTTTGGTGGCTCTTCTCTGTACCTTTTCTAAAATTGCTATATCCTTTTTAAGATACGGCGACCAGAATTGCACACAATATTCAAGGTGTGGTCTCACCATAGAACGATATAGAGGCATTGTCATATCTTTTGTTTTATTTTCCATTCCTTTCCTTATCATACCTAGCATTCTATTTGCTCTCTTGGCCGCCGCTGCACACTGGGCTGAGGGTTTTAACATGGTATCCACAATGACGCCTAAATCTTTTTCCTGGGTGGTGGAGGTTTGTGGCAGCCCTGGCCGCCTCACCAGTCCTGGGCACAGTGTGGGCATTGCTATGGTACGCAATACTGTTGGGGGTCACTCCCCAGGGTGGTAAACACTGTCAGAAGCAATAACTGAAACACTCCACAGATATCAGAAAGGTTGCTATGATGAATCTCTATCAACAAATCGTGTTTAACTTAGGATTTTTTAGCTGACATTAATCATAGCAACCTTTTGATATATGTGGAATGTGTTCCCAAGTTTAGGACGGCATTACTAAGGTATGCAAGTGCCAATATTGGGAGATGCTGCTCCGCGCAGAGCCCAACAGCCTGACTCTCCATGAGGCTTTGGATAGTGGAGCCTGTGGGTGTGGATGTTTCTGCCCCTGTTGGCCGCTGCTCTAGGGCAGAGGTTCCCAACTACGGTCCTGGTGGGCCAAACACTGTTCAGGCTTTCATGCTGTCCCTAATGAATATGTATGAGATACATTTGCATACAATGGGGGTGATGCATACAAATGCAGCACAGGCATATTTATTAGGGACAGCATGTAACCTGAATGGTATATGGCCCTCCAGGACTGCAGTAGGGAAACTCTGCTCTAGGGATTGCACCTGTTTATGGTGTCTGTGCTCTGTAGGGTAAAATATAGGCGTTTCAGGCATGTTTAATTTATCTGCAATAAAGGTTCCATCTTTATTACCACAGTTTAGTACTGGCTAAAATATGGGGACAAGGTTGGCAGGAGCCACAGCTGGGACTTGATCTTGTGACCTTCTGCCCCTGTACACACTGGCTGTGTGTACTGCACCAAACTGTTGCCACAGGGACAGATCATTCCCTGGGGATACCATGCCTGTTCGTCAGACAGACCTTGTCTGTTGCAGTGCATGACACCCACCTAAATGGTGCTTGGCCGTGGTCTGCTATGAGCAGATGCCACTGCCCCCTCCACCACCAGCACCCCTCTGCCACCATGCTGACATGCCCTTCTGCCAGTGGTGCTGGTGGTGCACAGTCCCAGGCCATCCAGTGTGCTGGTAGGCAGCTGCCTATGGTGTGGGTTGTCGGGTAGGTGTGCCTACATGGACATGCGCGCTTCCCCCTGGCACTGCCTGCCAAAGTTATGTGCCCTTGAGGGTACCTGCTGGGTAATATCCCCTGTGACACTGTGGGACACACACTCGTGCCCATGTTGGTCCCTCATCAGTTGCTGTCTTGCTGCTTTACAGTTTTGGTATTCCTAGTCTGCACTGTGCCCCAGCTGGACCACAGCATGTGCCGCCTGCAGCCCCCTGTATCCCATTTACAGCATCAGTACAGTTGCCCTTTCCTACGTGCCCACTCTGATGTTGCTGCACATCTGCACGCCATAACAAACCTGCCCAATATAAACGACAACAACCCTGATCACCACTATTTCAATGTGGGATCATTCACTTTGTAGGGAGACAGAGCATAGACCCTTCCAAACATGATATCTTCCTTTTTACGCTTTTTTAGTAGTGTTGCTTTATTTTTATCATTAATATCACTATTGGCCAGCTTGGTTATTGGGATTTCAAATGTGGTTCTGGTCATTTTATAAGTTTATTTGCCTTTTTGGTTCCTGCACATGTATCACTACTATCACTTTCCTGGGTTTCCCTGCCTTTGCTGTACATTGCTGACTGAAATGGTTTCTCTGTCCTGCAAATGTGCCCAGTGCAAGGTTTTCTCTGGCGCTAATTTTCAGAGCTTTATTTCACGGTGTTAGTGTGCATGGATCCACTCCCTGCCCATTGACCACTTCTCTCCACCCCTGGGGAGCCTTACTCCACCCTCTGGGGTGACTTTCTCCTCCCTCTGCATACCTCACCGTCGCTGCTGACATTATCGCGTGACACGTGACGTTATCGCGTGACACGTGACGTTATCGTGCGATACGTGATGTTATCGCGTGATAATATCATGTGATAACATTACGTATCGTGCGATAATGTCACCGCTGCTAAGTTAAGACGGTTTAGTAAACATACCCCTATGGATAAAAAAATTCTGATATTTAACAGCAGTATCTAAGTAGTGGTTGCCACTGAATATCCAGATTGTACCGGCACAATGCAGATCATTGTTGCCATTATCTGGATAGCACTTTAGAACAGCTTCATTGCAATCCAAAGTTATCCAGATAGGAGCATTGAAAATCACTCCTGTACAGATAAGTAAGCTCTCTGTTCCGACTCCTCCCTGGATTGCCCAATCCGGACAGTGCCAAGATGGTCTGTAAAAATATTCACTGGCACTATCTGGATAGTGCCACTGAATATCTCTTTCAGCAGATGCTGCTTCTCGGATCAGTATTTTTGAATATTACCCCAATTATCTTCCAGCGATGTTTATGTATTTATTAGTATTTGTATCATTTTAGATTGTTCTGATTTGTATTTGACAATGTATTTTATGTATTTGTTGTTCTTAATTATGTATTGTTCTTAAACACATTAGTGATCCTTTAATGGAGCAGAGAGGTAGTATGCAAACCTCAGATAAGAAGTAGTATGGGAATTTATGCTTATTTACCCATATTTGTAGAAACGCAGAGAAGGAAGAATCTCAGCTGGCCAGACTGGATGGGGTAATTGGTCTTTAACTGCTGCAAAGGCAAAGTTTAGATAGGATGTGGAGAAGGGAATTGGGATATCTAGGTTGGGATGTGGAAAATTCCCACTCTGCAGGATGTTCCGCCAAATCAGACTCTTTTGTAAAATACATGTAAGGATGTTTAGGACTCCCCACATCCAGTGTGAGCAGCAATTTTCAAAAGCTGCAGGGGGTTGCTAGCAAGCCTGACGAAAATGGCCGCCTAATCTCAGAGTTCCTGACACCTCTGAGCCAGTCCGCAGTAATAACAACACCCCCGCCGTGAATCAGGTATGCTGACCTCTTCTCACAAGCTACTCACCTGGCTTGAATCAGTGCCTCCCACTGCCTGTCTTCCCTGATCATGGCACCTGCTGTTGTGGCGGTCTTGTACTTTGTTCCATCAGTGCAGGGTTCCCTCTGGATGATGAGGTGATTGTTGCTTGTTCTCCTTGAATTCAGTGTGCCTGCGGCTGATGAATCTGTTACATGCCATTGCCTGTGTCCTATCTCAGGCTACTGTGAAAATTTGTCGGTTTTCCCTTATGTTTGTGTACACTGTACTATCTCAGCGATTTGTTTTTGAGGTCTGATCCAATCTTGACGTGAGATCCGGTGTGAGCTGCATGCAGGATTATGACCTTGGTTTCAATGCTTCATGGAAATATTCAAGCACTCTGGTTTGTATTCATGAGGAAACCTCCTCACACAGGTTTTGCCCTGGTCACTCAGAATGCAGAACCTGCTTTCGGCACTGAATAGAACTTTTTCTGAGTCAGTCTTGCTCCATTTTGAGTACTTGGATGCCCACTCAATGTGTCTCTTCCTCTGTTCCACCGTTAGTAGTGGCTTCCTCCATACCTTACAGCCCCTCACAGTCTCCTCACAGTGGAAGTACAAACTGCAATGGAACACTTCTCCTTCCATTCCCACAGAAGCTCATGGGAGGTTAGCTTGCTGTTGCCAAGAGATGTACTTATAAAGGCCCTGTCATTCCTCTTGGTTGACTTTCTAGGCCAAAAGCTATGATGTCAGACCTGCATATTTCCTGTTTCCTTATGCTTCTGCAGAATGTGAACAACTGTGCTCTGATTACAGCAGACCTTCACTGCAATATGCGGGCTGGAATATCCCTCCTCATGCAAAACCACCACCCAGACCCGGTCCTCCATTGATAGAAAATGCAACCTCTTCACCATGGCAGGATGTTGAGCATCAGATGCGATACACACCAGTTGATCCACATTGAATTCAAACCCTGTGTGCTGCCAAAATACTATGCACTGATTGGCTATCAAATATGACGTCCTATTGGCTGAGGAAGTGCAGTATTCTATTGGTTCAGTTTGATCCCGTTTTGACACAGAATCTGTTTGATTGTACTGGGACATTGTTTCCTCATGGAGCCATACAAAAGTTCATAGACAAGTAATTTTGCATACACAAATAGCAGCCAAATTAAATTTTCAACAAAACAGTATATAATAAGCCAGGATTCTGCCACAGAATTTGGAAAGATTGTCAAAATAAAGCTGAGAATAGCTTGATCATGCAGCCTATGCAAGACTTTTCCACACAATGCAATTGCCAGCAACTTATATATGTAAGTTGTGAAAAACCAGTTTAAACATTTAAATTGACAAATTTTCTTTGAATTTTTTCCATGTATAGAGCAATAAAATGTCTCCTTCAGCTCCATATATTTGGAAATACACTCCTGCACTATTTTAGAAAAAGGCTCCATGTTTTGTTAAGCCTTTTCTAAAATACCACTGGAACTGAATACTTCCGAACTCGGATATCTCAATTCTAATCTCCATATACTATTTCAAATCTGCCTTAAATACTCTTGCACAAATTTACACATGATCTGAGGCCTATGCATATAAGCGCACAGTTTATAATCTATGCACGTATGCTGCAGGTTCATCCCCTGCACCATCCAAACTACGTGCTTCAGAATGCCTGTGTGTATATCACCTGAAAGCAAGTGCTATGTTTTTGTGTGAATACATTTGTGCACATATAGCCTAAGCAACTTATTAGGAACCATTTTCTGCCTGTAAACCTTGGCTTCTCCATAAAATTACCCCATATAATTACTGTATGTACATCAACAAAACATAAGCATTTTTAGCATTGTACTTATACCCCCTAGAATATAGTCACACTTTTGTGTGTCCCTTCATTTATAAAACCTGAGAAAGAGAGTTGCTAAGAGAAGGTAAGTCCCAAAGCTCAGAGAAATGAAAGAATAATCATGAGAGGGGGCATTAGCTGTGATTTATCTATGCATTAAAGAGACCTAAGGGCTGACCTATATCCCCCAGGAACAGACATTCTCTGGATAGCCCTTCAAAAAACCAAGAACCTAATACTGAAAGGCCCTTATCCGGTCAGCAACTGCTGCTAGCTGAATAAATACCGGTGAGAGGGATATTCAGTAGCAGTGTCCTGATGGTGCTGCTTAATACTTCCGCTGAGCACCTCAGCACTACCGGATAGTGCCAGGGCAGTACGGGAGCAGAGCAGGGGTGGTGCTAGACGCTATCCAGATAGACGTTTCAGGGCCAGCCCAAGGGTTTCTGCTGCCCCAGGAAGAATCCCTGGCCATGCTGCCCCCCCTCCCATGCCAGGCCATGCCACTGCCCCCTGCTGCCAATAATTCTGAACCGCTGAACCGGACTCACCACCTCTTTGCCTCCTCAGCTCCCCCAATAGGGGTAGAGCGCCTGAGCGGGAAATCTTCCTGCTCAGAAGCTCCTGCCCAATCGGGGCACTGGGAGCAACAGCAGCCAGCAGCAGAACACTCAAAAGCGGCGTCCCTGCACACAGGGAACCGCTGAACCAGACTCACCACCTCTTTGCCTCCTCAGCTCCCCCGATAGGGGTAGAGCGCCTGAGCGGGAAATCTTCCCGCTCAGAAGCTCCTGCCCAATCGGGCAGTGGGAGCAACAGCAGCCAGCAGCAGAACACTCAAAAGCGGCATCCCTGCAGGGCACACCTGTGCCTGGCAGGCCCGCTCCTGAGGGCCTCGCCAGAGGGCCCTTTGGTGCGGCACGAAGGCGAGCAAAAGGAATCTAAAAAAACGAAACAGGCTCTCCGGCAGCACAACAGAAGAAATCACCAGGGAGCAGACAGAAGCGAAGTACAACAAAAACGCAAGTAAAACATAACGGGCCTTCACAAAAGTCAACTTGCACGCAACATTTTTTCTCCCCCTCAGCCTCCTCAACACACAACTCCTTCCACCACACACACACTTCCACCACCCACACTCAAACACACCATGGCATCCACCAACAACATGGACATACATAGAACCACAGTACACTCATAATGACACACATAGAACACCCTTGACAAAAAGACAAACCAAGCACAAATCAAACACCCACACTAGACCAAAGGAAACACACAAAACAACAAATTCTTCAAAGCCTATAACAATAGAGCTCATAAACACCAGATCCATATGCAACAAGATACACACAATAGCAGACCACATAGATGACCATCAACCTGACATATTTTGCATCACAGAAACATGGCTCAGTCCCACCGACAATGTGCTACTCAATCAATTGGTACCTAACACATACACAGCATACAACTGCCCACGCACCCACAGGCGAAGAGGAGGAATCTTGATAATTGCAAAAAAGAGCCTAAAGTTCAAAGCTCAGAGTAACACAGACACACAACAATGTAACACCATCAGCATCGAGAACAAACACATGGCACTCTGCCTCACCTACAGAGCACCCCGGGCTTCACCCGACGAACTAGCCTCAACACTCGAAGCAGTCTGCGCAATCACCTCAACTCACAAACCCACTCTACTGCTAGGAGACTTCATCCTCAAGTCCACCAACACCAAAGATGCAGAAGCTTTCCTCCAAGCGATGACTTCACTTCAGTTCACCCAAATAATCAATGCCCCGACGCACAGACACGGATCATCCCCAGACCTCATCTTCGCACCCAACTACCTAACCTCGAGAGGACTAATATCAATACCCACCATCACACTAGTTCCATGGTCCGACCACTACATAATTGAGATAAAGATGGTACCACAAAAAGATAATCTAAATGAACGCCCAGACAACACACCCACTCAAAGACGATTCAAGAGCTTCGACAGGGACCTGTTCCTACAAGACACGATACAACAATTGACCACAGAAACAGACGACCTGGAGGCTCAAATTACCAACTGGAACAGCACCCTATATAACGCCGCCAAAGCAACAGATGTTAGACCCATGAAACATCGCTGCAACAAGTTACAGCACAAGCCGTGGTACTCAAAAAACATACGACGAGAAAAGAGAAAACTCAGAAAAATAGAACGGAGATGGAGAAAGACCAAGGCATCCGAAACCCAGCAACTATACCTAACAAAGCAAAAACAATACAATGAACACATCAACCAAACAAAGAGAGAATACCATACAAACATGATAGGTAACTCCAACAATAAACCAAGAGAGCTATTTGAAATCATGAAAATCCTCACAAAGGAGCAAAGGTCAGAAGACGAAGTACAAATAGACCCGCAAAAATTTGCTGACCACATCAAGGAAAAATTCCACTCTGCAGAACAAACAAGACCTAGCGCAGCCACAAAGACTAACTCACACCCTAAGACCTGGGACACATTCAGCACACCATCAACAGAGCAGCTCTCCCACATCATCACCGCAATCAATACAAGCACCACTCCTACAGACCCATGCCCAGGGTCATGGATCAAAGCCACCAAATCAAGCTTCATCCAAATCATACACAACATGGTGCACAACTCCCTAACTCAAGGATTCATGCCAAATCAACTAAAGCTCACCACAGTAAGACCTATCCCAAAGAAAACAACACTCGACAAGAACAACCCAGCAGCATACAGACCAATCTCCAGCATACCCTTTCTGGCAAAAATCATCGAAAAAACAGTACAACACCAACTACAAGAACACATTGACAACCACGCACCACTGGATGACAACCAACATGGCTTTTTCCCCAACCATGGAGTCGAAACATTACTGATTTACCTCTTCGACAGCATTCTCCAACTCATAGACAACACCAAGAATGGAATCATAATGATCTTCATTGACATCTCGTCAGCATTCGATACAGTAGACCACAAAACTCTCCTGGAAAGACTACAAAACATTGGGTTACACGGTCCCACCTTAAAATGGTTCCACTCATACCTAACCGACAGGCAGATACAGGTCAAGGTAGGCCACAACACCTCTCGACCCATAAAAGTCCTCCAAGGAGTACCACAAGGATCGGCCCTCTCAGCCCTACTATTCAACATCTATATCCAGCCAATATGCAACATCCTGAAAAAGAACAACATTCAATATACAATCTACGCAGATGATATCATGATGTACACACCTATCACAGTCGACAACCCGGACTACTCCAAAATAACAAACTGCCTCACACAAATGACAAGATGGTGTCAAAACAACAACCTCTCAATAAACTACAGCAAGACCGAGGCACTAATCATCACTCGTAACCCGGACTTCATCCACCCACCAGACATCAAGATACAAAACACAATCATACCAATAAAATCGGATGTAAAGTACCTTGGAGTGACCCTGGACAATGAGCTGAATCTTAAGCCACACGTAAGCAAAACCATCAAAAATGTGTACTACAGGATAAGAATCATCAGAAGACTTAAGCCCCTCCTCGCCCCTGAGCACTTCCGTACGGTATGCCAGGCACTAATAACCCCCATACTAGACTTCTGCAACCCAATCTACCTTGGCCTAGCAAAACAAACACTCAGACCACTACAACTAGCACAAAACACGGCGGCCCGTATAATAACTGGATCAACATGACAGGAACATATCACACCCATTCTGAAAGACCTACACTGGCTCCCAATCAGTTCACACATCAAATACAAAACAATCATAAACATATTTAAAATCAAACAACACACTTCAGCCAACAGCCTACACACCCTCATACAACCAGACACCAGCACACGCCCAAGAAGAAAAGGCATCTCCAACCGTGGTAACACCCCTAAAGACTTCAGAAAAGCACACAAGGACACCACAGAACGAGCACTCTCCCTGGCTGCCCCAACAATCTGGAACACCCTCCCAGACGATCTGAGAACAATGATGGACCTTAAAGACTTTAAAACAGCTGAAGACAACACTATTCACAGAGCACTATGGACATGTCACATGATCTACTAACTAGCAAGAACAACTAACATACCCCCCTCCTGACCCTCATATAGAAGAATGTATAACAGCACACGATGTATCATAGCACACAATGTATAGAAGAATGTATAATAGCACATGATGTATTATAGCGCACAATGTACATAGCTCCACCTAATCAAACACACAACACATCAGACACACCAAACACAATATACCCTTCACTGCATGAATACACATGATCACTCCTTTGATTGTTTGCTGTGAAACCACTTTGATTGTAAGATAAGGCGGTATAGAAATACTGTTAAATAAATAAATAAATAATTCTGTCAGCAGGATTGGTGGGATGGCTTGGCTTGGCACAGCGGTAGCAGCGGCCCACAGCAGGCCATATGTTTTGGCACACATGGCCTACCGCTTCTGATCCCCCTCTGACACAGCTTCCTGTAGGAGGGGGATCAGAAGCAGCAGGCCATGTGTGCCGAAGCATATGCCCTGCTGTCGACAGAGGTCTGCCGCCCTAGATGACCACCTAGCCCGCCTAGTGGAAAGGCCAGCCCTGAGAAGTTGTTTTCAGATCTCTATCCAGATAACTATCCGCATAACTTAGAACAGCAAAAAATCCATCCTAAGTGCTGTGCAGTTAGGCTTTGTGGCTAGCAGGTGAATATTGCTGCTATCCAGAGGGGCACCACACCAATGTTCCCTCTAATTTTCTATAGGCTGTGTGCGCATAGAATATCAGCTGTGCAGCTTTTGAAGGAAGGTTAAATTTTTGTGCGCCACATAACGACACTCGGAGTTATATACTTTAAAAATTTGACTACACGTCAGAATACAGTATGTACACCACATTGATTGCACTAGAAAATATTGTAGAACTTGTGAAAACCATAAATACACAACAACTTTTCAATTTTAAGAACGTCTGTGTTGTTTTCTATCAGAATCAGAACCGTAATTTTTGTGCGCTCTGTTGTAAAGTATGTGCGCTCACTCGGCGAGGTGTGTGCGCGCGCACACGCGCACAGCTTAGAGGGAACAGTGCACCACACTGACCGCAAAGCCAGATATTCAGCGCCAGCCACTATCTGGATACTGGTGTTGAACATGTAGATTTTATTTAACCACCGCAGCTGGCATTTAAAAAGGATTCTGACAATTGTGGATAAATATCAGGACCTGTTTGCAACCAAGGACTGTAATTGAATTTATAAATCAGCACAATTGAACATTAATTCACTTTTTTAAACTAAGTTTAAAGCACATGTCTATTGTTTGTCAATTTATTTATACAAAGAAGGGCTTTCTGATATCACAAAGCATTGTCTGAACTGCTATCTAAACAGATATGTAAATATGTGTGGTTGCAAAATATTTGTGCTTGCTGCTCTGAAATGCAGTCCCATTATCCAGTCAACTCAACCCCTTTTTAAATGCAAACATATGGGAAACATTAATTCAATGAATTATATCCATGTATTTGCTCTCTGAGTTATGGATACAACCCAGGGGGATTCCAGTTTCAAAATTTGAAAAAAAAGCACCCCTTGTTTTCTGAGCAAGATTTTGTCTAAAGTTACATGACTGCTTGTGTGGATTAGCTGGAAGTAGGGATTACGTCTCTCATTTCAATTTTAAAAATTCAATGTTTCTTGTTATAGCAGTCTTGTAACTTTGTGTTCTCATCCTAAACTAGTTGTATTTAATGCTGGAACACATTCAAAACTCCAAAAACGCTCGGCTGGCCAGGCAAAAGAAATTACTACATTGGTAGGAATCACAAAAAAAAACAACAGAATAACTTGTGGAATCTGAATCAAATTAAATAACACATAAGGGGAAAAGTTTGCGTTTTTGCAGATGACACAAAGATTTGCAATAGAGTGGACTCCTCTGAGGGAGTGGACAACATGAGGAAAGATCTAGAAAAACTGGAAGAATGGTCTAATGCCTGGCAGTTAAGATTTAATGCGAAGAACTGCAGAGTCATGCACTTGGAATGCAGGAATCCAAAGGAATTGTATGCAATAGGGAACAAGAAGTTGATGTTCACAGACCAGAAGGACCTTGTAGTGATAGTGTCTGAGGCAAAACAATGTGACAAGATGCTAGCCAAAGCCAGAAGGATGCTGGGTTACATACAGAAATGAATAAGCAGCAGAAAGGAGGAGGTATTAATGCTCATTGGTGAGGTCTCACTTGGAGTATTGTGTTCAGTTTTGGAGACCAGATCTCACAAAAGATACAGAAAGATTGAAACCGTTCAGAGGAAGGTCAGAAGCCTGTGTCAGAAGTTGTATGAGAAGAGATTTGAAGGCCTAAATATGAATACCCTAGAGGAGAGGAGGGACAAGGGAGATATGATACAGACATTTAAATACTTAAAGGGTATCAATGAACAAACAAACCTTTTTCAAAGAAGGGGAAGCTAGAGGCCATAAAACGAAGCTGCTAAGAGCAAAACTTAAAGGAAATACCTTTTCATTGAAAGGGTGGTGGATGCTTGAAATACCCTCCCGATGGAAGTGGTGGGGAAAAAAACAGTGACAGAATTCAAAAAGGCATGGGACAGACACAGTGGATCCCTTTATAGCAGGAGGATGAAATCAAAATAAACTTAAATATCTTTTCTATTTCAACAGATAGAGGGAGTGACCTGCACAGAGCAGCAAGTACAACCCTAAACATAGGCATTGAGGGGGGTGATCTTCATTGAGTGGCAGGTACAACTACTCTAGCCACCTTACTGGGCAGACTAGATGGACCATAGTGGTCTTTATCTGCTGTCATATATTATGTTACTATGTTACTATGGCACCAGCCCTTGAAGAACCAGTATGCATCCCTGGAAGTGGAGGAGGTGAAAACATTCCAGGAAAGGGAAGAAACAGAGCTTGAGCACCCCAAAGCTGCAGAATCAGTGACCACAAGGAAGCAAAGGGTAGTGGTGATTGGTGACTCTCTTCTGAGGGGTACAGAGGCATCCATCTGCTGACCAGACTTGATGTCCAAAGAGGTATGCTGTCTGCCAGGTGCCAAAATCCGGATGTTATGGAGAGTTTGCTGAGATTCATCATCTACTGACTATTATCTGACGTTGCTCATCCATGTTGGCACAAATGATACTGCTAGGTATTCCGAGAATATCAAAAGTAAACATTTGGGACAGAGGGTGAAGCAGATAGATGCGCAGGTGGTGTTCTCTTCAGTCCTCCCTGTTGAGGGTAAAGGCTGAGGGAGAGAAGCTCGCATCCTGGAGATGAATGTAGGCTACATGAATGGTGTAATCAAGAGTGTTTTGGTTTCCTAGACCATGGGATGATGTTCAAAGGGTTGCAGAGCAGAGATGGCATCCATTTGTCCAAGAATGGTCAACGTGTCTTCCACAGCAGACTGGCTAACCTACTGAAAGGGGCTTTAAACTAGATTCATTGGGGATGGGAAAAGAAAGACCCCAGGTAAATACATAGTAGCATAGTAAATGACGGCAGATAAAGACCAGCATGGTCCATCCAGTCTGCCCAGAAATACGCCAAGAGTAGGTGCACCTGTTGCTCTGTGCAGGCCAGCCCTCCCCATGTCTCTGTCTAGGGGTGGACCCACCACTCCATGTAGGACACCCCTATTTGCTGAGAAGTTAGATGGTTCCGTTTATTTTGTTTTTATCCTGTTTCTGTAAAGGGATCCGCTGTACTTGTCCCATGCTGTTTTGAATTCCGTCACCATGTTTGCCCCCACCACATTCCAAGCATCCACCACCTTTTCAGTGAAAAAATATTTCCTGACATTGCCTTTCAATTTTCCACCTTGCAGCTTCATGTTATGCCCTCTAGTTTTGCAGTTTCCCCGTCTTTGGAAGAGGTTTGTTTGTTCATCGTTCCTCTTTAAGAATTTAAAGGTCTGAATCATATCTCCCCTATCCCTCCTCTCCTCCAAAGTGTACATATTTAGGTCTTCAAGTCTCTTCTCATAAGGTTTCTTATGCAGGCTCCAAATCATTTTGGTCGCCTTCCTCTGAACATTTTCCAGTCTTTTTACATCTTTTGCAAGATATGGTCTCCAAAACTGAACACAGTATTCCGATTGAGGCCTCACCAGCGACCTGTACAGTGGCATAAGTACTTCCTCCTTTCTACTGGTAATCTATCTTTGTATGCAGCCCAACATCCTCCTGGCTTTTGCCACCGCCTTGTCGCACTGTTTTGCCACCTTGAGATCATCAGAGATAATCACACCAAGGTCTTTCTCCTGAACCATGCACACCAACCTCTCGCCCCCTATTGCATATATTTCCTTTGGATTTCTGCTACCTAAGTGCATGACACTGCACTTTTTTGTATTAAATCATAATTGCCAAGCATTAGACCATTCTTCCAGCTTTTGTAGATCTTTCCTCATGTTATCCACTCCCTCGGGGGAGTCCACTCTGTTGCAAATCTTTGTGTCATCTGCAAAAAGACAGACTTTTCCATTCAGTCTTTCAGCAATATCACTCACAAATACATTGAACAGTGCTGGGCCCAGGCAGGACCGAACCCTGGGGCACCCTGCTAATCACCTTCCTTTCATCCGAGTGAGCTCCATGTACCATCACCTTCTGTCATCTGTCAGTCAAACAATTTCTAATCCAGTTTACCATCTTGGGACCCATCCCCAAGCTACTGAGTTTATTGACAAGCCTCCTATGAGGAACAGTATCAAAGGGTTTGCTGAAATCCAGGTAGATGACATCCATCGCATGCCCCTGATCTAGTTCCTTGGTCACCCAGTTAAAGAACTCAATCAGATTTGTTTGTCAGGGCCGTCCTTCAGTAAAACCATGTTGCCTTGGATCTTGCAACCTGTTGGTTTTGAGAAAGTTCACTATTCGCTCTTTCAGGAGCATCTCCATTACTTTTCCCACCACCGAGGTAAGGCTCACGGGTCTGTAGTTTGACACTTCTTCCCTGTCACCACTTTTGTGTATAGGTACAACATCAGCCATTCTCCAGTCCTGAGGAACCTCTCCTGTTTCCAAGGATCTGTTGAATACATCCTTTAACGGCCCTGCAAGAACTTCTCTGAGCTCTTTCCGTATCCTGGGATGTATCCCATCCGGTCCCATGGCTTTGTCCACTTTCAGTGTAGCAAGTTGTTCCAACACCTCATCTTCTGTGAATGGTGTATCATCTACTTCATTCCCATTTTTATATTTGGGAGTCACAGCTGGTCCATCTCCAAGATTTTCTTTAGTAAAAACAAAGTAGAAGTATTTGTTTAGCAATTTTGCTTTTTCTATGTCACTTTCCACGAGTCCTTTCCCAGCACTTCTGAGTCCTGCAATTCCAACTCTGATCTTCTTCCTTTCCCGAATATACCTGAAGAAAGTTTTGTCGCCACCCTTAACATCTTTAGCCATCTTTTCCTCTGCCTTTGATTTTGCTATCCTTATTTCTCTTTCTGACTCTTTGAGTTTGATCCTGTATTCATTCCTGTGTTCTTCTGTTTGCAAGCTCTTGAATTTTGCGAAAGCTGTGTTTTTTGCCTTTATTTGAGCAGCCACTTCTTTGGAAAACCAAATAGGTTTCCTTCTCCTCTTGTTTTTGTTTACCTTTTTTACATATTTGTCTGTTGCCCCTTTTATTGCCACCTTTAGTTTAGCCCATTGCAATTCCACTTCCCTTATCTCCTTCCACCCTATCATCTCCTCCTTTAGGTACTCGGCCATTTTATTTAAGTCATTGTTTTTGAAGTTTAGGACTTTGAGCTTGCTATGTTTGGCCTGTACCTTGGCTTTTATCTCAAACCACACCATGTGATGATCGTTGTTGCTCACAGGGGCACTCACGCAGACATTCAACACGCTATCACCGTTTGTGAGCACTAAATCCAGCGTTGAGCTTTCCCTGGTGGGCTCCATGACCATTTGTCTAAGTGATGCATCTTGGAGAGCATCTACAATTTTTTTGCTTCTTTCCAGATGTGCAGAAGGAGTAATCCAATCCACATCAGGTAGATTAAAGTCACCCAAAATGATCGCTTCCCCCTTTGTAGCTATCTTGGCAATATCTATAATCAAATCGTTATCTATCTCTTCACTTTGAGTTGGAGGTCTGTAGACTACAGCAGTATGGATGACAGTGCCATCTCTTCTTTCCAACATAATCCAGAGCGCTTCTTCTTTTCCCCATGTCCCCTGCATTTCAGTAGCTTTAATATTGCTTTTGACATACAAGGCTACTCCTCCTCCTTTTCCACTTTCTCTGTCTCCTCTGAATAGATTATAACCAGCTATGGCTATATCCCAATCATGCGATTCATTAAACCATGTTTCTGTAATGGCCACAATGTCCAAATCCATTTCCACCATTAGGGCTTCCAGGTCTGGAACTTTGTTGGCTAAGCTTCAAGCATTTGTGTTCATTGCTTTCCAGCATTTTCCTGGCTTGTGTGTATTTTGCATTGATTTTGTTCTGCCCACATCTTCCCACTTGTTTTGATGTGTTTTTTAATAGTGTGGCTGTTTCTGATGTTATTCTGCTTTTGCAGGGGGTGGCATGCAGGTCTTGATCGTCCACATCCATCACCCCCTTTTCCTAGTTTAAATGCATATCCAGATACTGCCTGTATTTTTCACTTATGATTCTTTTCCCTGCGACAGAGAGATGCAGTCCATAAGCACAGTATAGTCTCTTGTTGGTCCATCTGTTTCCCCAGTCGCCAATAAATCGGAATCCTTCTTATTTGCACCAGGTCTGGAGCCATGTATTAAAGCTGATAATGTGATGCAGCCTTTTTGTCCCCTTACCAAGAACAGGCAGAACCTCTGAGAATGCAACAGTGCTAACAATGGGCTTGAGTATATCTCCCAGAGATTGGAAGTCCTTTTGGACTGTAGAGGCACTGTTTCTAGCCAGGTCATTTGTGTCCAAGTGGATAATAACATCAAGTTTGGAGTGTTCACTTTTTGCGCTAAGTACTTCAACAATTTGGTTTGTATTCCTGTTGGCTGTCGAGCCTGGTAGGCACATGACTATCTTCTCTCCTTTGAACTGTTTTCCCAAGTTGGTGCCTCTGATGATGGGAACTCCAAGTAGTAGTAGTTTTCTGTTTGGTGAAATTTTCTTCATATTTGGTGCTTTAGCAGGAGATTGGGCATTGTCGGACTCATTTAAGGGCCCTTCAGTTTCATTGGATTGGGCATCCTCATTAGCCAAGGAGAGAAGGCATTATGAAGGGATATCTCTTGATGTAAAGGATGTCTCAGCATTACAGGTCACAATCTTCCAGAACCCACTGTGATCCATTTGTTCCTGGGGTGTTTCATTCTTTGTGGGAGCGGTGGTGGACTTTGTTCAGTTTGTATCATAGAAGAGGTGCATTTCATTGCAGCTATTTCCTCCCTCAGTAGAGTCACTTCTTTATGCATGGCAGCTAGGTCTTTCCTTAGTAGAGTCAATTCATCATGCATGGCAGCTGACCTGAGGCACATAGGACAAGCTCTTAGGCTCCAAATGATTCATCTTGTAATGAAAGTACTGCAGTTATTGCACTGAATACTTGACATGTTGGTTAAGCAGTCCCAGAAGAGGAAGAAGAAGAAGAAAGGATGAAGAAGATGTGGACTTTTAACCCAAGTAAGAAAGGATAGATGGCACTTATGTGACCATTATAAAGGCAAAGTAGCCCATGGGGTGGGTGGGATGAGGGGTAGGGTGGGCAGGAACCTAAGTGTCTCTGGCGAGTAGGCTGTTCCTGAACCGTGGGCACACACCGATATCTGATGCAAGTCTATACAAGGAAAGCAGTCCAAATACTCCCAAGCTTAGTCTAAAACCACAGTTAAAAGCTATAATAGTAATCCCCCCAAAAAGCAACAGTTAGAATTTATAGTAATCCCTCCAAAAATTAACAGTTAGAATTTATAGGTTTAAGCCAGCAGAGAAAATAGAAAGGTTTGTTCTTAGCGTAATGGAGGCTTCTCAGCTTCTGCAAAACTGTCTCAGTGTCAGGCCAGGTGTGCAATGCTCCAAATCAGCTCCTCCCTGGGAATAGGGTTTCACCAACCAGTTCAGCAGGGGTAAAAACCTAGTTAACTCTCTATCTGCCACACACACAGATATCTGATGTAAGTCTATACAAGGAAAGCAGTCCAAATGCCCCCAAGCTTAGTCTAAAACCACAGTTAAAAGCTATAATAGTAATCCCCCCAAAAATCAACAGTTAGAATTTATAGTAATCCCCCCAAAAATCAACAGTTAGAATTTATAGGTTTAAGCCAGCAGAGAAAATAGAAAGGTTTGTTCTTAGCATAATGGAGGCTTCTCAGCTTCTGCAAAATGAAACATTATATATCTCTATAGAAATGGGTAAAAGGGGCGACATCTGGACAGAAGTGTGTATAAATGCCCATAGTATGGGAAATACGATCCTGGATGTTGAGGCTGTCTTGGATTTAGTGGCGGTTATGGAGACATGGTACACAGACAACCATGACTGGGATGTAATTATACCAAGCTATACTTTATTCAGGAAGGATAGGGTAGAAAGAAGGGGAGGAGGAGTGGCATTATTTGTAAAAAATAATAATAAAGCTTGTGCTGTAGCAGACTCTTATGAGGCAATGGAAACTGATAGTGATCCGGTGGAGAGAGCCGGTACTCATCACCCCACATATCACGTTTTACACACTTTGACAAAGCTAATTTCCTTGACAAAGTATTACCCATACTCAACACAAACCTCCCAGACATCGAATCCGCTGTAAACCACTGGAATCAAACAGTCCAGAAAGCAGCTACCCCCACACATACCATGCATAAACAAGTAAAAAAGACAGAAAAATGGTTCACGAGAGAACTAGCAAATATAAAAAAACAATTGAGGAAACAAGAAAAGAAATGGAGGAAAACTAAATCTGACGAAAACAAATCCCAATATATGACCACCCTCAACAATTACAAAAATGCAATTAACAAGTCAAAAAAGGATTACCACTCCAAAGTAATAAACATGGCTATCAACCGCCCCAGAGAACTATTCGCAATCGTAAAAACTTTGACAAAAGCTAAAAACCAAGAGCCAAAACAGTCGGCTATAAGCATACAGACCTTAGCAACCCACTTTGCAGAAAAACTAAAGTGCAAATCCAACACCATACCAATAACACTACCTACAAACACTGAATCTAATAACACATGGACCTCCTTCAACACGATAGATCAAAAACACCTTCTTAGGATCATAACACTTATCAACACCACAACTTCTCCACTTGACCCATGTCCTGTGTCATAGATCAAATGCACAAAGGAAGAACTCGCTGAAAACATCCAACAAATGGTGAACCAATCCCTTGTCCAGGGCATCATGCCCAACGCCCTAAAACTCACAACGCTTCGACCAATAATAAAAAACAATAAACTTGACCCAAAAGACCCAAACTCTTACCGACCGATAGCCAGCATTCCATTTATAGCTAAAATAATAGAAAAAAACGTCCAATTACAATTACAAGACCATATCGATGAACACAAACCCTTAGACTCTCACCAGTTTGGCTTCCGCCCCTACCACGGTGTAGAAACCCTTCTAACTACACTGATAGACTTCCTCATCAAAGGCACAGATGATAGCAGTCAAGGCTTCCTACTCCTCTTCATAGACATCTCTGCCGCCTTTGACAACATCAACCACCTTACTTTGATCAATAGACTAGAAAATCTAGGAATAGGTGGGACAGTACTCAATTGGTTTAAGTCTTACATCACAAACAGACTAATACGTGTTCAAATAGACCAGGAAGTGTCAGAAACCTTCCCCCAAGGACAAGGAATACCCCAGGGATCCGCCCTTTCTGCCCTCCTTTTCAACCTGTACCTCCAACCCATTACAAAATATTCAGAAAACACAAAATTAGTCACTTTATCTATGCTGATGACATCATGCTTGCTCTCCCCATATCCACCAAAAAAATCCTACCTACGATGCCCTATCAAAATGCATGGTGGAGACCACCTCCTGGATGGAATCTAACTACCTTAGCATCAACCTCAAAAAAACTGAGGCAATGTTCGTAACAAGATCACCCGTGACTGAGGACACCTATCCAACATCAATCTCAATCATAAATACAACTATACCCGTCAAAAAAGAGGTAAAATACCTAGGGGTAATAATAGACCATACACTCACCATGCTACCACATATAAAACAGACGGTAAAACCATATTCTACAAACTCAAAACCATACAACACCTAAGACCCCTTCTTGACACCCATGACTTTAGATCAGTTGTCAACACACTCATCACCCCACACTTCGACTATTGTAATAGTCTCTTAATTGGCCTACCACAAAAAAGTACATACCTACTCCAAAGAGCCCAGAACATCTGTGCCAAAGTAGTCACAAAAGCCCGCCTAGTAGATCATGTAACCCCAATAATGCTGGAACTGCATTGGCTCCCTATAAACAGCAGAATCAGATATAAAATCCTCCTAATCACATTCAAGCTCCTGAACAACATCGCCCCATCATATCTATCCATGCTATTACATGCCCCATCAGAATCAAGAACTCGCAGACTAAACGCAACACACTCACTTGAAATACCAAATTCATTCAAAAAAACTAAAAAATCCACCAGCACCAGAGCCTTCTCATTCACTACCCCCATGCTCTGGAATAATCTCCCAATAAACCTTCGGATCATAAAAGACCTCACCCAATTTAGAAAGGAACTCAAGACATACCTTTTCTCCGAACACTATGAAATCCCATATCCCCAAGTCCAACCACACACCATCCCCAAACACTCAAACACAAAGCCCTAAAACCACACTCAACTACCCACACACATACACCCACCACATACTCCCACCACATACACCCCAAAATACTCCCAAGAGATGAAAAAAGGAAATAAATTCCTCCACACACACACATATCAAAGGTAGAAAACTCTGACTACCTATAAAAAGGTAGAAAAACTCTGATCAACACTACGCTACAGAAACTTATTAATGTATATAAAATGTAAATAGTTTCGACAATTAATGCACAGTTATTTGTATAAAGTTACAATGTTATAAATCTCTGTTAATAACTATTATCTGTATAAAGTTAAAAATCTCTGTTCCATGTAATGTATACATTAGTATACAAATTTGTTTACTTGTTCCATGTAAACCGCCCCTGATCTCTGGAAGGGGCGGTATAGAAGAAATAGATAAATAAAATAAATAAATAAATAAAATAAATAAATAAATACTGCAGGGGAATGCAGGATTTTCTCTGATGAAAGGAAAAAATGCAGGGCTAATCAGGAACCACTCCTCACTTTAAGGCAGGTGAAAAGCCAAGTCCCTGATTGGGCACGCCCAAGCAGGAGGCGGGCAGTGCAGCACTCAGCCAGCTCGTTAAAAACCCAGAAACAGTTAGGCAAGCAACGTGACAAGCAAGGAGATTGGGAAGAAGGAGACAAGCACCTGGACGAGGACAGGTCAGATGACCAGGAACAGGAACCGAGAGAGAGAGAACCACTAAGCAGCTGTGATCCAAGAAGGAGCAAACAGGAGCTGGGAGACTCAGGGGCAGAGAAAGATTTCTGGAAGCAGAAGTATTCTAAGGCACTGAGAGACCCAAGGCTGCAGCTCAGGAGTTTAAAAGACCCAGAAGAACCTTGGAATAGGAGGCAAAGGGATAAGGATTTACCCTGGAAGAAGCCCAAGCACAAGGTATCTGGTGGGTGTGGCACGGCTAGCAAGCTTAACAGTGGAAAGCCAGAAAGGGTGAATTTTAATTGTGAAAGACAGGATAAAGGCAGAAAGTTTGATACTAACTGGTTAAGTCAAGAAAAGCCTGACTGTTTTCCTTTTAACACTCTGAGAGATTCTCTAAATATAGCTGGAGCATTTTACCCTGCACTACCATGTGGAGATAGGTGGGGGAAGGGAAATGCTTGCACGCTGAAATGTTGTCCAAGTAAAAGCACTGATAACTGCCTAGAGATAAGAAATATAAACAAGCATTTACCTGAAGGAGGATTTGCTCAGCCTAGCTCAGAAAATACACAGGCTGAATTACTTCTCACTGAATTCAGAGAGTTCCTTAAAAGCAGAGCAGTTTCTACTCAGAACGTAACAAAGCCATTGATCAGCTGGCAAGAAGAAATGCCTTTAATTTCTTTGCCATCTACAGAACAGGAAGTCCCGATGGATTGCTCTACTTGTATGATTCCAAAGGACATTTAAGTGATTTGCTTGCCAGTGTTGGATGTAAGAAAATAGCAAAGTTACCTCACTGTTTGCTGTGATAAAAGAGCTTAAGGGAAGAGAATAAGTGGAAGCATATTCTGTGCCATTCAGGAGCAGTGCTGATATCAGAGTTTTCCGTTACCTTAATGAAAAGGAGATCACATGACAGGGGAATGTGATCAGCAATG
Organism: Ichthyophis bannanicus; assembly: GCA_033557465.1. Taxonomy (NCBI): domain Eukaryota; kingdom Metazoa; phylum Chordata; class Amphibia; order Gymnophiona; family Ichthyophiidae; genus Ichthyophis; species Ichthyophis bannanicus. Next base: position 483,960,221 of record CM066031.1, read on the forward strand.
GACATTCAGTCAAGCAGTGAAAAAGCCTTGTTTAAGTTCAGTTTCTTAACCTTGTTTTGTACCACATATTTCATTTACGTCTGCTCTATTTGAACTGCGAAAGCGGGAAATAAACCTCATAAAAAAAGAAATATTCTTTGCCTTGCCTTATCACTTGAGAACCAACACAACTACAACATTAACCCTCAAGGGCATTCAAGGCCAACCCCTCCCTTAACCCTCAAGGTCCAGGGAGTGGGTGGGTGGCAAGCTATAGAATTACATGGTTTAAAAGTGAGTGAGTAGGCACTGTGGGTTAAACTAGAAAGAGGGAAAGGGAAATGCATTTGCATTGATGTGATATACAGATCTCCCTCACAGGGAGAAGAAGTGGGCGGGGATTTAATAGAAGACATACGAAGTATTGCCATGAAAGGAGAAGTGCTGCTGATAGGTGATTTCCATATGCTAAATGTTGATTGGTACATCCCTGCTGTGGTGTCATATAGAAGTAAGGAGATCCCAGATTCTTAAAGGGAGAACTATTCTGGCAACTAGTAACAGAACCCACATGTGAAGGGGCCATACTGGACTTGGTGCTTACCAATGGGGAAAGTGTTTCTGATGTCATAGTAGGAGATCATCTCACATCCAGTGATCATCAAATGGTGTGGTTCAGTATTAGGACTAGGGTTGATAAAATCCATTTAAAAGCGAGGGTCTTAGGCTTTAGGAATACTAACTTTGCCAAGATGGGACAACACCTCAAGGAGTCATTAGCGGGATGGGAACAGCTGGGGAATGTAGAAAAGCAGGACCTCAGAAAACACCCACAAATAGGAACAGAAGTGATGGGAATCTTGAACAATTTTCAGAAGACTGTATTCATGAGGTACTAGCTAAACTAAAAGTAGACAAAGTGATGGGACCAAATGGGATACTTCCGAGAATATTGAAGGAACTTGGGGATGTTCTAGTGGCTCCACTGATTGACCTCTTCAATTCTTCTATAGAGTCAAGAGTGGTCCCGGAGGACTGAAGAAAGGCGCATGTGGTCCCTTTACACAAAAGAGGACGTAAGAATGAGGTTGAAAACTACATGCCAGTTAGTCTAACCTCTGTGGTAAATAAATTATTGGAAACACTGCTAAAAGGGAAAATAGTGAGGTTTCTGGAGTCCAATGGATTGCAGGATCTGAGGCAGCATGGGTTTACCAGAGACAGGTCTTGTCAGACAAATCTGATTGATTTCTTTGGTTGACCAGGGAGATGGACTGAGGAAGAGTCATCGATGTGGTGTACTTAGATTTCAATAAAATCTTTGACACCAATCTGCACAGGCAACTTAAAAATAAACTGAGCACCCTAAGGTGGACCCTAAAGTGACTGACTGGGTTAGAAATTGGTTGAATAGGAGGTGACAAAGGATACAGGTAAATGGAGCTTACTCTGAGGAGAAGGAGGTTACCAGTGGTGTGCCCCAGGGATCTGTCCTTGGCCTGATTCTTTTTAACATCTTTGTTAGTGATATAGCAGAAGGGTTGTTGGGTAAGGTTTGCCTCTTTGCGCATGATACCAAAATCTGAAATAGGTCAGACACCCAGGAAGGAGTATATAACATGAGGAGGGATCTAGCTAAGCTTGAAGAATGTTCAAGAATTTGGCAGATGAGATTACTGCTAAAAACTTCAGGGACATGCATTTGGGCTGCAAAAATCCAAGGGAGCGGTACAGTGTACGGAGCGAAGTACTTCTGTCCATGAAAGAAGAGCAGGACCTGGACGTGGTTGTTTATGATGATCTTAAAGTGGTTTAACAGGTAGAAAAGGCGATGGTGAAAGCCCGAATGATGCTTGGGTGCATAGGGAGAGGAATGGCCAGCAGAAGAAAGGAGCTGATAGTGCTTCTGTTTAAGTCTTTGGTGCAACCTCATTTGGAGTATTGTGTGCAATTCTGAAGACCACACCTTCAAAAGGATATAAATAGGATGGAGTCAGTGCAGAGGTAGCTACTAAAATGCTTAGTGATCTTCCTTATAAAGCATATGAGGACATACTTAAGTATCTTAATATATGTTAGAGGAAAGGTGGGTTAGAGGCGATATGATAGAGACATTTAAATACCTCCGTGGCTTAAATGCACAAGAGGAGAGCCTCTTTCGATTGAAAGTAAGTGCTGCTATGAGGGGACATAGGATGAGGGTGAAAGAGGATAGACTCAAGAGTAATATGTGGAAATATTTCTTTAAGGAAAGAGTGGTAGATGCATGGAATAGTCTCCCAGTAGAGATAGTAGAGACGAGGACAATATCTGAATTTGAAAAAAGGATGGGACCAACACAGAAGATCTCTAAAGGAAAAGAAGGGACTTTAGTATTTAATATGGAAGGGCAGACTAGATAGACTATGGGGTATGTTTACTAAAGTTTCTTAACGTGCGCGGTGCACATGAGCGCACGCTAAGGTACCTTAGCGCATGCTAATGATGCTTTACGGGGCAAAAATGCGCTTTAGTGCGCGCTCATGCGCGCAGCGGCGCACACGAGCGCTGAAGGCGGAGAAAGGCTCCCGGAGGGCGGAGGAAGGCTCCCCAGGGGCAGAGAGAAGGGGTCAATGGGTGGAGAGTGGGAGGGGAGAGGCTCCCCGCACACTAGCGAGGTGAAATTAGAGGCCAAAAATAGCGCAAGTGAAAACCTCGCGTTAGAGCCGATTTAAAGGGAAGAGAAACCATTTCTGTCAGCAATGTACAGCAAAACCAGAGAAACCAACAAAAAAGTGATAAGTGTGATACATGTGCACAGAACAAAAGTACAAATAAACATTGAAAAGGACCCCAACAAAATTTAAAAAAAATCATAATCAAGCTGGGCAATAGTGATAGTAATGGGAAACATCAAAACACACTCCCAAGAAAGCCCCAAAAAATAAATATGAATTTTGGAAGGGTCTACGCTCTGTCCCCATACAAGGTGAATGATCCCCCAGTGAAATAGCACTGATCAGGGTTTCCCTCTCCATTGGACAGGTTACCTATGGCATGCACATGTTCCACAACAGCAGAGTGGGCATGTCGGAATGGGCAACTGGACAGATGCTGGGAAAGGGGATACAGAGGTCTACAGGCGGCACATGCTGTGGTGCAGCTGGGGCACAGTGCGGACTAGGCAGATGCCTAGATGGCACTTAGGAATGCTGAAACTGAACAGCAGCCAGACAGAAACTGATGAGGGTCCAACATGGGCACGAGAGTGTCTATCACAGTGTCACAGGGGATAATACCCAGCAGGTACCCCCAAGGGCACAGAACATTGGCAGGTGGTGTTGGGGGGAAGCGTGGACGCCTATGCAGGCACCCCTACCCCAGAACATGCACCATAGGCAGCCACCTACCTGCACAAGGGATGGCCTGAGACTGCACACCACCAGCACCACCAGCAGAAGGGCATGTCAGCATGATGGCAGAGGGGTACTGGTGGTGGAGGGGGGCAGTAGCAGCTGCCCAGAGCCGACCATGGCCTAGCCCTGTGTAGGTGGGTGCCATGCACTGCAACAGACAGGCTCTTTCTGACAAACAACCATGGTATCTCCAGGGACTGCACTGTCTCTGTGAGCACAGTGTGGTGTGGTGAACACAGCCAGTGTGTTCAGGAGCAGAAGGTCACAAGTTCAAGTCCCAGCCGGGGCTACTGCCAATCCTTTCCCCATATTTTACCCGCTACTAAACTGTGATAGTAAGGACAAACCTTTATTGCAGAGAACATACGCATGGTTCAAACGCCTATATTTTACCCCACCGAGCACAGACACCAGAAACATGTGCATTACCTAGAGCAGAGTCCCCCAAATGCAGTCCTGGAGGGCCACAAATCATTCAGGTTTTATGCTGTCTCCAATATAAGGTCATGTCAGCATGGTGGCAGAGGGGTACTGGTGGTAGAGGGGGCAGTGGCAGCTGCCCAGAGCAGACCATGGCCTAGCCCTGTGTAGGTGGGTGCCATGCACTGCAACAGACAGGCCCTGCCGGACAAACAGTCATGGTATCATTATGGAATGCACTGTCTCTGTGGCAACATGGTGGTGCAGTGCACACAACCAGTGTGTTTGGAGGCAGAAGGTCACAGGTTCAAGTCCCAGCTATGGTGCCTGCCAAACCAGTCCCCATATTATACCCACTACTACAACATGCTAATACAGACAGAACATTTAGTGCAGATGACGTAAACATGCCCAAAACACCTACATTTTACCCTACAGAGCAAAGACACCATAAACAGGTGCATTACATAGAGCAGAGTCTCCCATATGCAGTCCTGGAGGGCCAAAAACCATTCAGGTTCCATGCTGCCTCTAATAAAGATGCCTGTGCTGCATATCTATGCACCACCCCCATGGTATGCAGATGTATCTCATGCATATTCATGAGGGACAGCATGAAAACCCGAACAGTGTTTGGCACACCAGGACTGGAGTTGGGAAACTCTGCCATAAAGCAGCAGCCAACAGGGGCAGACACACCCACACCCACACACACAGGCTCCATTAGCCAATGCCTCCTGGAGAGGCAGGACATTGGGCCCTGCGTGCATTTCCTAATACTAGCACTTGCATACCTTAGCAATGCCACCCTACACCTGGGAATATGGTACACAGCTATCAAACATTTGCTATGATTACTGGCAGATAGCAATTCCTACGTTAAGCACAGTTTGCTGATTGAGCTCCATCATAGCAACCTTTCTGATGTCTGTGGAGTGTGTTTCAGGTCTGGTCTCTGACAGTGTTTACCACCCTGGGGAGTGACCCCCAACAGTATTGCGTACCATATCCATGCCTGCACTGTGCCCAGGACTGGTGTGGTGGCCAGGGCTGCTAAACTCCTCTATAGTAGCACAATGCTGGCATAGGTGTGGGAGTGTGTGTTTGTCTATCCAGTGGGTGGTGGCTGCAAACACCCTCCACAGCCCACACTGCCAGCACTGTTGCCAGTATTGGCCTGCCAATGTGCATAATGAGGAGCAAGGTACCATGGGTATAGCCCGGACAGGGTGGCCTGGCCAGGATGCATCTGCACAGGGCATAGGGCACTTGCTGGGACATTGTGGTGCCCAGCCACCACCTGCACAGACAGGGTGGCCACAGCATGTCCTGCTGGGAGATCACTCTCACCCTGACTGTGCAGTGACCACAGCATGGCTTGGCACCCCCATAGTGCTCTATAGTATTTCTCTCTTGTGATATTTATGGGTTTCCTTTTGGGGCCCAGTCACTGACTTATCTGCTTGGTGTGTATGCTGACATACTAGTTCTGGGTGCACGCATTTCCACCAGGAACATGCACTATGGAATAGCTAGCAGACTGTCTGCAGCTGGTATGTGTCTTGATGGAGCACCTTGCAGGGTGCAGCTGCTGAAGGCTTGTTGCAGGAGAATATCAGATAGTGATGGGGTGCAGCTTAGCATATCCAGGCCTAATGTCTGTCTGCTATTGCATTATGGATGTGTACAGAGCTGCATTGACTGCCCTGTAGCTGTCTGTTCTCCAGCAGGACTGGGGTTGATGGTCCCCTCTACTGCCACCATTTCAGGGAGGTAGAATGTGGATCTGTTGATGGGAGACCCTGTTTACCACCCTCAGCCCTGGAGGAGGAGGGTGGTGGTACATAATCCTCCTAGGGGTTCATAGGGGCTACACCTGACTGAGACATACAGATATATCCAAGGTGTGTCTGCAGAAACTACCTATCTCACACATTAGCACTGCTGGGGACCTGCAGCATGGCCTATCTCTGCTGTGGACCTGGTGCTGGTGCCCCACCTCACCCTCAGGGTGAGTGCAGTACCTGCACAATGTGACGGTGTGTAGCTACTCTGTGCCAGTACCACACACGGTCAGTTCCCCCTACTAGGTCGAGGTGCTGTGGGGGTGCATACCCCATCTTGTGATCATCTGTAGACTGCTGATTCGCTTGTGCAGTGCATCATGGGTATGGGTGGGTTAACCCTATCCTGGTGACCACAGCAGACTGTTTGTGTGGTGACTTGCAGTCCTTCTGCAGCCAGCCAGGGGTTTGCTAGTAGCTATAGAGCTGTAGCCCACTGGTTACTTCACTGTCAGTGGAGCCAGAGGTCATGGGTTCAAACCCACATTGGGGATATTTGATAGGGCTGTCCAAAGCATTATCTATTTTTAATGTACATTAGTGCTGCCAGCAAAAACACCCTCAGCGTACTGTACCCATAAGGTGCCTCTGAGGGTGCTTTATAGGGCGCCCTATAGGGCACCTTATGGTTACCGTCCATATAAGGTGCACTATACAGTATGCTATGGAGCGACTGATAGGGTGCCCTATAGGGGACATTATAGGGTGCCGTGGCGGATAGTGCACTTTATAATGTGCCCTATGGAGTGCCTTATAGGGTGCCTTATGCGGCACCTTAGGTTACGGCACATGAGGGTGTGTTTGCTGGCAGCAATTAATAAAATACAAATAAAATAAAATGCAGCCCTTCTATTCACCTTACAGAATTGGCTCATATTGTATCCCTGAGCAGCATAATTCAGCTTTTTAGCTTACTTCTAGTTTTCATTCATTCACCATACTCCTGCTCTCAGCAATCTCGAGTAGCAGCTCAAACCTCACACACTCATTTCACAATGGTTTGTTCCCCAATTTCCACATACTTCTTTCTTAAAGGTTTGCACCATTTCTGGGACATAAGCCCAGCTCCTTCCTGGAGTTTCTGAGCAACAAGGGCTTTGAATAACAGCCCTAAGAAATGTCTGACACACCATCGCCCTGGTTTTCCTTTCCTGTAGCTCTCTGTTCCCAGGTCTCTGAGCTTTCCTGTTCCCCCTTCTTATGTTGAGATTATGAGCTTCCCACTCTCAGAAAATATTCCCCTGGCACATGCCAGAGGGTCTTCCTGCCACAAGGGCAACAGGGTCTTGGAGGTTACCCCAACCTATGCAAAACAATAGGTCTTCTCTCACTACAGGACAGGTTCAGGGCAAATTCCACTTCTTCTTTCCCTGGCAGGTAGTGAATTTGGAGGAGAGAAGATGCGCAGTCTCCTCTCCAACAATTTAGAAAGGAAGAAAGGGTGGCAGGGGTTGAAGAAAAGATTTGAGGATGAATCAGGGGAAGGAGGGATGGAAGTGATCCGGTGAAGAACTCAAAACTAATCTTGTAAACCTGGTCATGGAAATAATCAACCAAAGTCTGGGCAGAACGCAAATGAGGGGTCAGAGGCAGAGGTACTTTGAAGAGAGAGTTGAGCATGGCAACGTTTCTCAGACTGACACAATGCTCTTGCTATAGTAGATTGAGAGGAGACTAGCAAGAATTTGAAATGCATAGATTCAACTTGGGCACAGGATTTTTGCCAAAGATGCTCTTCAGAGTAGGCATAGGGACGTACGCAATGGATTTTTGATGTCAGCCAATGTTGGAATACCGTATGCCTCACAGGGCATGGAATGAGATGAGCAAGAACATCCAAAGCAGAAACGAGTATAGTGTTATAGAAAGAGAACGCCTCATCAATAGATTCTGTTAAAGATCATTTGAGATCTTCCCCTATGTACATCCCTTCCCAGACTATGATGTTACAATGTATACAAGTTACAGAGTTGCATGCAAACCATATTGTTACAATGTAAACAATTGAGTTCAATGTAAACCCCCTAGATTTAAGGAAAAGGTGGTATATAAATACTGTTAAATAAAATAAATTGGTGGATCCAAGATGGCGGAGGAGTAAGAAGCCAAATTTGGGTGTCTGACCTGCTCCTGCATTTAGCCTTCCGATGGGCAAGAAAAGGAAACAACATTCCCAAAAAACCCCTGAGGCTTCGACCTCGTCAGATAGACTGGTGCAGTCTTCGATTGTGGCGTTTTGCACTCTTTCGGCGAGCATGGCTTCGGCGGACCCTCTGAATGTTTCAGAGGATCTGAGCACGGAGGGGGTGGAATTAAGCCCCATACAAGTGCCGCCGGTTCAGCCTGGAAGCCGCCTATGGGAGGGGCAGCTTGGTGATTTACCTCTATTCCAGGAGGTAATCTCAGCTACCGGGGGTTCCCCTGTGAGGAGTGAAGTGACGGTGTCAGCTATTGGAGCGGTTTCGGGGGGTCGGGTAGACTCTCCTTCCTCCAGCGGCAAGGGTGAAAAGAAACAACTTTCTCCTGATGTGTCCGGCTTATCGGCTCTATGGCTGCCGGGTAGAATGGAGAAACCGGCGCAGGTAACATTGGACAGCTTGTGGGAAGCTATCTTTGACCTGCAGCAATCCCTACTACCATTTGTTAGTTCTTTTTCACAGGAGTTTCTCGCTCTTAAAACTCAGTGTTCTTCTACAGACTCGGAGGTAATTGCTCATTCAGTAAGACTTTCATCTTTGGAGGCTAAGGTGGAGGGCCAGGAGATCCTTTGTGCTGTGAATGAGCAGGATCGATTAATTCAAGCCAGGAAGATTGAATATTTGGACAATCAATTACACAGGAACAACCTCAGGTTCTTGAACTTTCCTCGCTCTCCTTTGATAGCACCTATGGACCTGGTTCGCAAGTTCTTTGTTGAAATTCTTCAACTCCCAGCTGATTTGTTGCCACCAGTGGTGAGGGTTCAATATGTTTTGATCTCTTCATTAGAGTATGGGGCCCAGCGGACACTGGTGGTGGACTCTGGATCACCGCAGATGGATCTATCAGAATTACTGGATAGCTCACTAGAGGTGGTGACCAGCAGGGCGACATTATTGGTTAACTTTGCTTTTGAGTCTGATAGGAATACTGTACTTCATTTATTTTTTCGTAGGATTTCTGCTTCTCAGTTTATGGGTTCAAAAATATTAATTTTTCCTGATCTGGCTAGAGACACGCAGAAAAGGCGGAAGGCTTTTCTGGCTTTACGTCAGAGAACGGAAGCCTTGGGAACGCAGTTTAAGTTAAGATATCCCTGTAAGTGTATGGTGAATTATCAATCTAAACAGTATATTTTCTTTGAATCCAAACAACTGTTGCAATTTCTTATTAGTGGGGAAGAGGGTGGGGCTGGGGTAACTCCCATACCGGCCGCCATGTAAAATTATTCATTGCTCCTATGATTTCTGTATTTGTGGTTATTGGTTATTCCAATTTCTTTGTTATTTCTTGTTTCTTGGATCCATACTGGGGGGCAACGTATTGTGGTCTATTCCAGTTACGATTTTTTTCTCCTTATATAGGTTTGCTGTTTGTTTCTTGTCTGTATTTCTGATTCTCATTCAGATGTGTATGTTCTGGATTGTATTGAAAAAGTTGAAAATAATAAATAAAAATAAATAAATAAATAAATAAATAGATAAAGATGATAAAGTACAGTAGATAAGAGAGGACATGAAACACTAGTGGAGAAAGCTGAAGGGTCAAGAGCCTGAAGAATCATAAACTTATTGGTAGAGATTGGACAAGACTGTGGCAGGGGGTGATTAACAGAGAATTGTTGGATAGGGGAAGTACTGAGGTAGAAAAGTTTGAAAGTGAACAGTTGGAGAAAAAGACAAGGTTGGGGCAATGACCATGCTGGTGAGTAAGGCAGTAAAACACAGCTGGAATTTGAATGAGAAGGTTAAAGCAGTGGTGTACCAAGAGCAGGGTGGTGAGTGCAACCCTCCCCAAGCACCGGCCAGGAGGGCAGAGCACCCCTGCCAGATCCACAGAGACAGCGTGGCAAATGTACCATAAAGCTGCCTTGCTGTGCTGTTTCTGCTCCAGTCTCGGCCGTTTGTTTCTGCCGGCCAAACTCTTGTGAATTCTAATTGAATAGTTGGTGCTTAATCTCTAAGGAATAACTTCCTAACCGGACAAAATACTAAGGGGTATGTTTACTAAACCTTCTTAATGTGCGCCCAGCGTTAGTGTGCAGGATGCCATATAAGGAGTGGGTGTTTCAGTTTAAAGTAGCAAAACGGTATTAGCGTGCGATAACGCGCGCTGCTGCGCACATTATCGGGCAAAGCACCGCTAAGCGCGTTACCGCGCGGTAATCTTAAGTAGGCACACAGACATCCAAACATAGAAACAGAAGTGTAGCACAATACACTGACTGATGATATAGGGGTCATGAGTTCGATCCCCCAGTGTGCCTAATGCATAAGGCTGGCTGAGCCATCAGCTTTGACATGTACATATTGTTTCCTGAGGTATTTTATTTATTGCTGCCAGCAAACACACCCTCACATGCCGTAACCTAAGGTGCCACATAAGGCACCCTATAAGGCACCCCATAGGGCACATTATAAAGTACACTGTCCTCCACGGCACCCTATAATGTCCCCTATAGGGCACCCTATAAGGCGCTCCATAGGACACCTTATAAGGCACCTTATACGGACTGTAACCATAAGGTACCTCAGAAGGCGCTTCATAGGGTTCCCTATAAGGCGCCTTATAGGGCGCCTTCTGAGGCACCTTGTGGTTACAGTACCCTGAGGGTGTTTTGCTGGCAGCACTAATGTACATTAAAAAAAGACAATGCTTTGGACAGCCCTATCAAAGAACCCCTACTGTGGGTTTGAACCCATGACCTCTGGCTCCACAAGTAGTGAAGTAACCAGTGGGCTACAGCTCCATAGCTGCTAGCAAACCCCTGGCTGGCTGCAGAAGGACTGCACGTCACCACACAAACAGTCTGCTGTGGTCACCAGGATAGGGTTAACCCACCCATACCCATGATGCACTGCACATGCTAATCAGCAGTCTACAGATGATCACAAGATGGGGTATGCACCCCCACAGCACCTCAGCCTGGTAGGGGGAACTGACTGTGTGTGGTACTGGCACAGAGTAGCTACACACGGTCACATTGTGCACTCACCCTGAGGGTGAGGTGGGGCGCCCAGCACCAGGTCCACAGCAGAGAAAGGCCATGCTGCAGGTCCCCAGCAGTGCTAATGTGTGAGATAGGTAGTTTCTGAAGACACACTTTGGATATATCTGTATGTCTCAGTTAGGTTTAGCCCCTATGGACCCCTAGGAGGATTATGTACCACCACTCTCCTCCAGGGCTGAGGGTGGTAAACCGGGTCTTCCACCAACAGATCCACATTCTACCTCCCTGAAATGGTGGCAGTAGAGGGGACCATCAACCCCAGTCCGGCTGGGGAACAGACACCTACAGGGCAGTCAATGCAGCTCTGTACACATCCATAAAGCAATAACAGACAGACATTAGGCCTGGATATGGTAAGCTGCACCCCACCACTATCTGATATACTCCTGCAGCAAGCCATCAGCCACTGCACCCTGCAAGCCACTCCAACAAGACACATACCAGCTACAAACAGTCTGCTAGTTAGTCCATAATGCATGTGCCCAGTGGATATGCATGCACCCAGAACTGGGATGTCAGCATACACAGCAAGCAGATAAATCAGTGACTGGGCCCCAAAAGGAAACCCATATCTATCACATGAGAGAAATGCTGTATAGCACTATGGGGGTGCCTAGCCATGCTGTGGTCACTGCACAGTCAGGGTGAGAGTGATCTCTCAGCAGGACATACTGAGGTCACCCTGTCTGTGTAGGTGGTGGCCGGGCACTAAAATGTCCCAGTCAGTGCCCTATGCCCTGTGCAGATGCACCCTGGCCAGGCCACCCTGTCCGGCCTATACCCATGGTACCTTGCTCCTCATTATGCACATTGGCAGCTCAATACTGGCAACATTGCTGGCAGTGTGGGCTGTGGAAGGTGTTTGCAGCCATCACACACTGGATAGACAGACAGACACCCCCACACCTATGCCAGCATTGTGCAACTATAGAGGTGTTCAGCAGCCATACCCACCACACCAGTCCTGGGCACAGTTCAGGCATGGATATTGTACGCAAGACTGTTGGGGGTCACTCCCCATGGTGGTACGCACTGTCAGAGACCAGACCTGCAGCACACACCACAGACAGCAGAATGATTGTTATGGTGGAGCTCACTGAGCAAACTGTGCTTATTGTAGGAATTGATATCTGCCAGTTATCACAGGAAACGTTTGATAGCTGTGTACCATATACCCAGGTGTAGGGTGGCATTGCTAAGGTATGCAACTGCTAGTATTGGGAGATACAGGCAGGGCCCAATGTCTTGCCTCTCCAGGAGGCATTGGCCAATGGGGCCTGTGGGTGTGTCTGGCCCTGTTGGCTGCTGCTTTACGGCAGAGTTCCCCAACTCCAGTCCTGGTGTTCCAAACCTGTTCGGGTTTTCATGCTGTCCCTCATAAATATGCATGAGCTACATCTGCATACCATGGGGGTGGTGCATAGATATGCAGCACAGGCATCTTTATTAGAGGCAGCATGGAATCTGAATGGTGTGGGACCCTCCAGGACTGCAATTGCGAGACTCTGCTCTGGGTAATGCGCCTGTTTCTGATGTCTGTGTTTGGTGTGGTATAATATAGGCGTATTAACCATGCGTATGTTCTCTGCAATAAAGGAGTGTCTTTACTATCACTGTTTAGTGGTGGGTAAAACTATGGGGACTGGGTTGGCAGGAGCCCCAGCTGGGATTTGAACCTGTCATCCTCTGGTCTTACAGGCACTGGCTGTGTCTGTTGCACCACACTGTGGCCACAGAGATAGTGCAGTCCCTGGAGTTAGTTAAAGCGGCCTGATGAGTCAGAAACCCTGCTCTGCACAGGTTTACTGTGGGCTCATTTACCTTGTATGGAGACAAAGGTGCACATAAACCTCAAAACAGACCTCAAAAAAAGGGGCAAACACCCATAACCAAGCTGGGCAACAATGATATCATTGGGTAACATTACACACCACTCCCAGGAAAGCTCCATCACAATGAAATGATCTTTGAAAGGGTCTACGGAGCGTAGACCCGTCCAAACATCATTTCTTTCTTTGGTGCTTTCCAGGGAGTGTTGTTCATTGTTGCCCATTGCTATCACTGTTGCCCAGCTGAATTGTGCTTTTTACAATGTTTCTTGTGGTCATTCTTAAGGTTTTATGTGAACCTTTAGTCTTTGCACATATATCACACTGCTCACGTTCTGTAGGTTTCCCCAGTTTTGCTGTACATTGCTGACGGAAATGGTTTCTCTTCCCTTTAATATGCCTTTAACGACAGGTTTTCATTCGCGTTGGAATTGAGCTCAGAAATTCAGCGCGTTAGTATGAGGGGAGCCTCTCCCCGCCCACTCTCCGCCCATTGACCCCTTCTCTCCGCCCACTCTCCACCTTCTGCGCTGTTTTAATGCGCCGCGGAGGTTTACGATCGTTAACTGTGGTTAACGCGCGTAAAGTAGTTTAACGATCGTTAGCACGTCAGAACGCACGTTCGGACATGCTAACAATCGTTAAACGTAATTTATGCACGTTAATCACGATTACCGCACTTTAGTAAACATCCCCCTAATATAACTAGCAGTGAATGTTCCTACAATGTAGGTGCACTTAGTTGTGGTCAACATTATTGGCTCCCTTGCATTTTAGGTATGTTGTGTACAATATCATGAGAAATAATTGGAAATATTTCAAATGTATGTTATCATAATATTTTAACAGTATATTCAAAGGTATAAACAAAAGATGTCTCTGCAACTTAGACGTAGTAATTTCTGAGGAAAAAAAACAAAATATGACCTGGACAAGATTAATGGCACTCTTCACTAATATTTGATTGCACAATCCTTGGTAGTGAAGACAGCCTCTAAACGTTTCTTGTAGCCATTTATAGGTTTCCTACATTGTCTGCTGGTAGTTTGTCCCACTCTTCAACTGCAATTTTTTCCAACTCACGAATGTTTCCAGGATTCCTTTACCAATGGCAGATTGTAAATCTTTCCAAAGGTTCTTGATTGGATTGAGATCAGGACTCAATGCTGGCCAGTAAAAATAGTCTATTTTTCAATTATTTTTTTGTACTTTTGGATGTATGTTTTGGGTCATTGTCCTACTGGAGGACTCATGACCTTTAACCCAGACCTAGGGGTATGTTTACTTAACCGTGCAATTGTGCGGGGTGCACTTGAGCGTGCGCTAAGGTACCTTAGCGCACGCTAATAGTGCGTTTTTGTGCCCTGCACACGTGCGCGCTGCACTAACGGGCCCGCACAAGTGTGCGGCGCGCTGATGTGCGATAGAGGCGTGGAAAGGCATTCTGAAGGCGGAGGAAGGCTCCTGAGGGGCGAAGGGACGGGGCCAATGGGTGGAGAGTGGGAGGGGAAAGGCTCCCCGCACAGGAGTGGGGCTGAAATTCAAGCTAAAAAATACCGCGAGTGAAAACCTCGCGTTAGAGCCGATTTAAAGGGAAGAGAAACCATTTACGTCAGCAATGTACAGCAAAACCTGGGAAACCTTCATAACGTGAGCAGTTTGATACATGTGCACAGTACAAAAGGGCAAATAAACCTCAAAAACGACCTCGAAAAAAGGGGAAAAAAACATAACCAAGTTGGCCAATAGTGATATCAATGGGCAACATTAAAAAACACTCCCAGGAAAGATCCAAAAAAAAGAAATGATTTTTGGAAGGGTCTACGCTCCGTAGACCCTTCCAAAAATCATTTCTTTTTTTTTTTAGCTTTCCTGGGAGTGTTTTTTAATGTTGTCCATTGATATCACTATTGGCCAGCTTGGTTATGATTTGTTCCCCTTTTTTCGAGGTCATTTTTGAGGTTTATTTGCCTTTTTGTCTCCATACAAGGTGAATGAGCCCACAGTAAAATTGTGCAGAGCAGGGTTTCTGACTCGTTCGGCCAGGTTTCCTATCTCCAGGGACAGCACTGTCTCTGTGGCCACAGTGTGGTGCAACAGACACAACCAGTGCCTGCAGGACCAGAGGGTCACAGGTTCAAATCCCAGCTGGGACTCCTGCCAACCCAGTCCCCATATTTCACCCACCACTAAACAGAGATAGTAAAGACACTCCTTTATTGCAGAGAACATAAGCATGGTTCAAACACCTATATTTCACCCTACACCGCACACACACCATAACAATGGGCATTACCTACAGCCGAGTCCCCCAAATGCAGTCCTGGAGTGCCACAACTCAATCAGGTCATATGCTGTTTCCAAGATAAGGACATTTCAGCATGTTGGCGAAAGGGTACAGGTGGTGGAGGGGGCAGTGGCTGCTAGCCACAGCAGACAATGGCCTAGCCCTGTGCAGGCTGGCACCGTCCACTGCAACAGACAGGCTCTGTTGGATGTACAGTCATGGACACCACAAGGAATACTACATATCTGTGGCAACACAGTGGTGCAGTGCACACAGACAGTGTATGCAAGAACAGAAGGTCACAGGTTCAAAGCCCAGTTGGGGCTACTGCCAATCCAGTCCACATATTTTTCCCACAACTAAACCGTGATAGTAAGGACAAACCTTTATTGCTGAGAACATACGCATGGTTAATACGCCTATATTTTACCCCACCGAGCACAGACACCATAAACAGGCGCATTACCTAGAGCAGAGTCTCCCAAATGCAGTCCTGGAGGGCCACACACCATTCAGGTTCCATGCTGCCTCTAACAAAGATGCCTGTGCTGCATATCTATGCACCACCCCCATGGTATGCAGATGTATCTCATGCATATTCATGAGGGACAGCATGAAAACCCGAACAGTGTTTGGCACACCAGGACTGGAGTTGGGAACCTCTGCCGTAAAGCAGCAGCCAACAGGGGCAGACACATCCACACCCACAGGCCCCATTGGCCAATGCCTCCTGGAGAGGCAGGACATTGGGCCCTGTGTGCATCTCCCAATACTAGCACTTGCATACCTTAGCAATGCAACCCTACACCTGGGTATATGGTACACAGCTCTCAAACGTTTGCTATGAGTACTGGCAGATAGAAATTCCTACGTTAAGCACAGTTTGCTGATTGAGCTCCTTCATAACAATCATTCTGATGTCTGCGGTGTGTGCTACAGGTCTGGTCTCTGACAGTGTTCACCACCCTGGGGAGTGACCCCCAACAGTATTGCGTACCATATCCATGCCTGTACTGTGCCCAGGACTGGTGTGGTGGGCATGGCTGCTGAACTCCTCTATAGTAGCACAATGCTGGCATAGGTGTCGGAGTGTGTGTCTGTCTATACAGTGTGTGGTGGCTGCAAACACCTTCCACAGCCCACACTGCCAGCACTGTTGCCAGTATTGGCCTGCCAATGTGCATAATGAGGAGCAAGGTACGATGGGTATAGCCTGGACAGGGTGGCCTGGCCAGGGTGCATCTGCACAGGGCATAGGGCACTGACTGGGACATTTTAGTGCCCGGCCACCACCTACACAGACAGGGTGACCTCAGTATGTCCTGCTGGGAGATCACTCTCACCCTGACTGTGCAGTGACGACATCATGGCTAGGCACCCCCATAGTGCTATACAGTATTTCTCTCCTGTGATATTTATGGGTTTCCTTTTGGGGCCCAGTCACTGACTTATCTGCTTGTTGTGTGTGCTGCCATCCCAGTTCTGGGTGCATGCATTTTCACCAGGAACAAGCACTATGGCCTAACTAGCAGAATGTTTGTAGCTGGCATGTGTCTTGATGGTGCAGTGGCTGAAGGCTTGCTGCTGGAGAATATCAGATAGTGGTGGGGTGCAGCTTAGCATATACAGGCCTAATGTTTGTCTGCTATTGTGTTATGGTTATGTACAGAGCTGCATTGACTGCCCTGAAGGGTGTCTTTTCACCAGCAGGACTGGGGTTGATGGTCCCCTCTACTGCCACCATTGCAGGGAGGTAGAATGTGGATCTATTAGATGGGAGACCCTGTTTGCCACCCTCAGCCCTGGAGGAGAAGGGTGGTAATCCTCCTGGGGTTCCATAGGGGCAACACCTGACTGAGATAAACAGATATAGCCAAGGTGTTTCAGCAGAAACTACCTATCTCACACATTAACACTGCTCTGTACCTGCATCATGGCCTATTTCTGCCATGGAAGGTGCTGTGGACCTGGTGCTGGGCACCTCACCGCACCCTCAGGGTGAGCACAGTACCCGCACAATGTGACGGTGTGTAGCTACTCTGTGCCAGTAAAACACATGGTCAGTACCCCCTACCAGGCCGAGGTGCTGTGGGGGGTGGACATGGTCAGTTTCCCCCTACCAGGCCGAGGTGCTGTGGGGTGCATACCCCATCTTGTGTTTATCTGTGGACAGCTGATTTGCATGTGCAGTGCATCATTGGTACGGGTGTGCTAACCCTATCCTGGTGACCACAGCAGACTGTCTTTGTGGTGACGTGCACTCCTTCTGCAGCCAGCCAGGGTCTTACTAGCAGATATAGAGCTGTAGCCCAATGGTTACTTCACTGCCTGTAGAACCAGAGATCATGGGTTCAAACCCACAGTGTGGTTATTTGATAGGGCTGCCCAAAGCATTATCTATTTTTAATGTACATTATTGCTGTCAGCAAAAACACCCTCAGCGTACTGTACCCATAAGGTGCCTCTGAGGGTGCTTTATAGGGCGCCCTATAGGGCACCTTATTGTTACCGTCCATATAAGGTGCACTGTACATTATCCAGTGACGCAACTTATAGAATGCCGTATAGGGGACATTTTAGGGTGCCGTGGCGGACAGTGCACTTTAAAATGTGCCCTCTGGGGTACCCTATGAGGCGCCTTATGCAGCACCTTATGTTACAATACTTTGAGGGTGTGTTTGCTGGCAGCACTAATTAAAATTAAAATAAAATTCCTCCTACAGCAATATTAACTATAACAGGTAATGCCTCAGCCAGCCTTCTTCATTAGGCACATTGGGGGATTGAACCCATGACTCCTGCATTATTGGTCAGTGTCTTAACCATTGTGCTCCACTGCTGCTCCTCCTTGCATGTCAGCGCACCTACTTATGCTTTTCGTTCCTTAAACTGCACAGTGCTGCCATCAAAAACAGTGCTATGACCTTACGGTAATTCATACGGCACCCTATAAAGCGCCCTATAAGCAACATTCTAGGGTGCCTTGGTGGACAGTGCACTTTAAAATGTGCCTTATGGGGCGCCTTATGTTAACATGCTTTGAGAGTGCGTTTGCTAGTAGATGTAATTAAAATATAACTAAAATGCCTCCTAAAGCAATCTTCCCCATAATAGATAATGCCTCAGCCAGCCTTGTGCATTGGGCACTTTGGGGGATTGAACCCCTGATCCCTGCATTATTGGTCAGTGACTTAACTATTGTGCTGTGGTTCTATTTATGTGCCTGTGCATCAGTGCGCCGCCTTATGCCTCCCAATATTAAAATGCCTCCTAAAGCAATAATGCACTGCCTTATGCACATCAGTGTGCTGCCCGAAATTGAAATGCCTCAGCCAGCTGTTTTCATTGGGCATTGTGGGGGATTGAACCCCTGATTCCTGCACCATTGGTAAGTGTCTTAACCATTGTGCTGTGGCTCTGCTCTTCTACTTGCACATCAGCACGCCACTTATGCCTCCCGCGCAACTTTCTCATGCGCTAATGTGCAGGGTGCACATGGGTGCTGCGCACCTTAGTGCATATTTAAATCGCGGTTTTTCTTTTTCAGAAAGAAACGCCCACTCCTTATATGGCACCCGCACACTAGCGCGGCCCGCACATTACCGGGGTTTTAGTAAACATACCCCCTAGCTTTCTGACACTAGGGGGTATGTTTACTAAACCATCTTAATGTTACCGGCTTTAGTTGCAGTCTTACTGTGACGAATGCAATATAAGGTAGTGGGCGTTCTGGTCTTAAGGTAGCATTTCGGGTTATCGTGCGATAAAGTCCGTTATCGCGTGATAGAGGGAGCTGTGGCATGTTAATGCGCGTTAGCCTTAATTAGGCTCGCTGACCTCCAATCAAATCAACAGAGGTGTAACACATTGGTTAATACATTGTTTGCTGATACAGTGGTCATGAGTTTGATCCCTCAGTGGGCTCAGTTAAAAGACTATCTGAGGCAATCCCTTTTCCTGCTTGTAACAGTCAGACACATCCCAACAATTTGCACTGCCAGCCAAGAAAGCTTCACTCCAGTGCCGCAACCTAATGCTCCTTTTAGGGTGCTCCAGAAGGCACATCATAAAGCACCACGTCATCCAAGGCAGGTCATAATGTGCCCCAGAGGGGCAGCAGGAAAGGTTGGCACACTCCAAGGCAGCATATAAGGCGCCCCATAAGCTGGTCAAACCTAAGGAGCAGTGAAAGATGCCCCAGGGATGCCAAGGTGACACAGGAGATGGTGCCCAGGGGCACAAAGGTGCCCCAAAGTCACAAGCATGAAATGTATGGCTCAAACACAGATGTAACCATAACACTGCACAGAGCACCAAGGAAAGGCAATGAACAAGTGATGGAAGGAAGTAGATGACGGAGCTCATGGAAAAGTCAAATCTGCGTGCAGCCTACGTGGCAGCAGGTAAAGTGGACAAACATATCGGGGGCAGCTCTACCGATGTACAGGGTGATGGTAATGTACAGTACAACAATGACAGTGTGTGGTAGAGGATGGGGATATGTGTCCACCAGAGGAGGTAGAGGTGGCAGGATAAGTGCAATAACAGGAGGACAGAGGAGAGCAGTGCCATGCAGAGCAGACACAGGAGAGGCAAGCATGAAGAGCCACAATGCAGAAAAGTGTGCCAGTGAAGGACATGGGGTAGCAGCCTGCACATTAGGGCAGGACGCCACACAGCTGGCACACACACATAGACGGACAGAAGGATGGATGGCAACAGTGATGAGGGTATAATGTGGCAGCAGCACAGATCTGCACAGATATGACTGTTACATGAATGAAATGTAGTTGTGTAGGACAGCCATAAAAAGAGGGAACAGAGAGAAATGGAACCCATGATCTCTGCTACTGAAGTCATTGCATTAACCATTGTGCTACATCACTATGGGAGTTATCATACCAATGGCTGGCTACAGAAAGAGTGCACATCACCATAAAAATGTCTGCTGTGACTACCAGGATAGGATAGAACCAACAGTACCCATAATGCAATTCATATGCAGAACAGCAGTCTACATCTGCTCACCAGATGGGGTATGCACCTCTACAGCACGTCAGCTTGGTAGGGGGGAATGACCGTGTGTGTTACTGGCACAGAGTACCCACAGGCCATGCCAAATTGCGTGTTCTGTGCTCACCCTGAGGGTGAGGTGGAGTGGCCAGCACCAGGTCTGTAGTAACTGGGTTGGTTGAGGTGGGTTGTGCTGCAGGTTTCCTTCAGTGCCAGGTATTTGTTGCAGACATCTTTATGAGGTCTCTGTGTCTGTTTGTAATTGCTTGTCATGTCTGGCCCTTGTGGACCATGATGCACATGACATAATGCATATTCACTGTGGTTGTTGTGGTCACCTGTTTAGAGAGCAGGGGTGTGTCAGGGCTCACATGGTGACAATGTATTTAGCAAACTGCTCTTTCTGGGTCAGGGTCAGGGTCAGGGTCAGGGTCAGGGTCAGGGTGGGGGGTGGGGGGGACATGATCTGCCCCAACAGACCTGCACTCTCATCCTTTGCAAAGGAGGCAGTGGAGGTACATGAGGACAGCCTGTGGGACCAGCAACCCCAGGTCTGGTGACTAACAGACAGCTGCTGAAGATCTGCACTTGAGATAGGGCCACTGGCAGATAGGTAGTGAGCCTAGTCAGCTCAGCTGTCCCCCACTATGATCTGACATTCACCAGCAAAGGGCAGTCAGCATGCACCTGCTGCACCCTGCAAGGTGGTGCAGCCATACAGATGCTAACTGCAGACAGTCTGCTAGCTAGTACATAGTGCATGTTCCTGGAGAAACTGTGTGCACCCAAAACTGGGATGTCAGCACACACACACACACACATTAACATTCAAGAATTTTCATTACATTTTTTAGATGTGAAGATTATGAAATGTGTAGAAGGATTTTCTACCACTGTCAATACTAAGCCTACAGACAGGAATACTCTTTAACATTTTTCTAGGTTTCATCCAGATCATCTAAAGTGTAGTCTGCCATATTCACAACTGCTGAGATGCCACTGCATTTGTTCCTCTAAACATGAGTTTGAGATGCAAGCAAAGAATATGATATCCAAATTTCAGGAACATGGCTATCCAGATTCTGTCTTAAAGAAGGCTTATAAAAGAGTGAAATACAGTCATCGTGAATGGCTACTTATGCCTAAACCTACTAATATAGATTCTACTATGCCACCTACTGTACCATCAATTACATGTGTATTGCCTCACTCTAGTCTTTCAAGTCGAATAGCTGCCTCCATTCGTAAGAGGTAGACTATTCTTATGACTCACCCAAAATTGTTGGGTAATTCTTTACGTATGGCATACAGCAGAGGTAGAAATCTGAGAGATCAGCTATGTTCAGCAGTTCCCCGACAGAAAACCTCTGTTTTGGTTTATAAACTTAAGAAATGTGGACATTGCTCATATTGTAACATTATGGAAGACAAGATTTGCATCAAATATGAGAGTAAGAGTCATCTATATAATCAAGATACAGCCTGTAACACTTCTTTTGTGGTATATGCCTTATGGTGTTCCTGTTTTAAGGTGTATATTGGTAAAACTACATGTCCTTTGAGAACACGTTTGGCAGAGCACAAATATAGCATTAATAAAGCAAGACTTGAAACACAACTAGTTCAGCATTGCATGTCCTGTAGACATGCTTTTGAGGAATTAAAATTTACAGTACTGGAATATCTCCCTCCAAATTTTCGGAGGGGGGACAGAGGACGGATGCTGTTACCGAAGGAACAGAAATGGATATATGATTTGAACACATTGGACCCACATGGGTTGAACGATAAAATTGAATGGACATTATTTATATGATTAAAAGCCAGGTAGCCTTGAAGTTCCAATCTGATTTCTTTTTTAGCATTTGGTGGGTTATATGTGTTTTGTGGAGTCCAGAGTTAAGTTGTTTGTAAGAAATTACGTCAGCTATTGTAAGCGAATCAACTGGTAGGAAGTCTCTTTAAAAGTAGCTGACGTCAGACGCTGCTGTTGTAACAGCGGTGGGAGGCATTTTTCTTGCCCGACGTTTGAGGTGTATGTATACACTTTGTGTGTCTGATTTTGGCAACATTTTCAACAATTGTACTATCTGGAGTCCCTGAAAAAGTATTTTTTGGTGAAACAGAAGCTTTTGTTGGGCATTGGTATATTTTGCAGCATTGATCGTGATTGCGGCTTGGCAGCTGCAGCCGTAATGGGCGTTTTGGTTCTGACGTGCTGAAAGATTACTCAGATAAGTGGATAAATACTTACTAAATGGTGTATAGATAATTTCATTTGAGGAGAGTTTTTTCTATTTTTTACAGGAATGAACTGATGATCCATGAGCTTCGGGTTCATGTTGGAATGCAGACACGTTTGAGTTTTTAATACTAACTCAGAGAATCCTTAAAAGTACTTTTTTGGATGCTGACAGTTTTGATTACATTAGGGGAAGTGGGAATTGTGCAAAATATAAATAAAATTTACAATAAGAACAAGAAGGATAGTGACCTATGATGTGAGCATCTGCTTTTAACCCTATGGAGATTAGTTTTGCCACATGTAGGGGTGAGGCCATCCTGAGGTCATATATACCTTATTGAGTTGTGCAATAAGTATAAGTATATGTTAAAGGAGTTATTGATAAATTTTGGAATATTTTTGTTAAATGGTTTTTGTTAAGGGTGTCAGTGTGTAGTGATTAAGTTTTGCACATACCATGACAGTCATGAACCTCACATCTAAGCCAGAGTATGTGGAGTATGATCTAAGTTTCTAAAATTTAATGCCAATGCTTGGCATTGTACTTGCATCATGCCAAAGAGAGCTTCCTTCTAGAGTTCATAAGATGTTATGTATATGGGTAATTTATCAAGGTATGCTTGAAAATTCCTCTTAATTAGGCCAGTGGCACCCAACACAATGGGAAATAACTCGGTATCTTTCTGCTACATTTTCTTGTCTCTGACTCCATTATGTTGGTCTTCTACAGGTACCAATCTATCCACTTCAAGATATTTAAAATGTGATGGCATGGATAATAAATGGTCAGAACCAATTTGCAAATATTATTCCAATATTACTGGCATTACATTGCTTGCCGGAATACTGGTGGTTGATTTTTAACATTTTGACAGTAGCTCAAAAGGCATTCACTAATGAAGCTCCCATTTACTTAGCAGCTACCTTGTGAATTTATAATCCAGCATGGTCCTTAATGTCTGAGCAATTAGAGTTATTGATATCCCAAATTTTCGTCAAGTTAATTTTTCTGATATTCGCAATTGGACATTTTCTGTGAGCTCATTGCTGGTTCAGTTACAGCAAAAAACATTCTGTTTTTTAGGCAGAAACCTAAAACCTTCCTGTTCCAGCAGACATTTCCTAATTTTGGCTCTACCCATGGTGATTTGGCCAATGACTGATTGTTCATATGTTCTTTGTTATGATACTGGATCATTTTACGTTTCTGTTTATATTTTGTAGAGATCATTATTTTATGTGTTTAGCTCCTAAAAGTTAGTTTATGTGTATTTTATTTTATTAACATTATTAATGTATTTATATATTCTGCTTATATCCTCAGAAAAAGTGGATTATAAATCCAATTAAATGAATAAATAAATCACATTTCATACGCAGTATGTATTCTTGCTCTTATCGCCCATGCTCCAGCCAAACTCCACCCATGTATACGCCTATAGCGAAAGAATGTGCCATCCAATGAACGTATGTACTTTTATGCTGGTCGATATTTTATGAGGTCATTTCTGCACTATGAGGGGGCAGGGGCTGATAAGTCTCTGGCCTTGTAACAAAACAGAAAGCTACAGGCACACTTCAGTTCCAGAGGTCCAAATGATCTCTCTGCAGTTTCATTCAGACCTCTGGAACCAAAGTGCGCCCGTAACTTTCTTTTTGTTACAAGGCCAGAGATTTATCCGCCCCCCTTGTATGTGGCCACATACACATAATTGACTAAAATACAAACAATGACATGCATTATTAGAAACTAAAAATAAAGACCTCCTTATAAAATAGCCCCTTTAATGCAGAGAAGTGCAGAATGATGCATTTAGGATGCAGAAAAGGAAGGGAGAGGTCTAGAGGTTATAGTGTCTGAGGATCTCAAGGTGGCAGCACAATGTGATAAGACAGTGGCCATCACCAGAAGGATGCTTGGTTGCGTAGAGAGGGGCATTAGAAGCAGAAAGAAGGAAATCATAACACCTCTGTATAGGACACTTGTGTGGCTTTTCTGGGAGTAATGTGCTCAGTTCTGGAGACTGTATCTCACCATGGATACTGAAACTGGTCCAGAAGAAAGTGATCAAAATTGTAAGAAGTCTCCATCAGAAGACATGAGACGAGATCTTAAATATATGTACCTCCTGAAGAGGAGGCATTAAGTGCACTCATGCTAATTAGAAAAATGAACTTAAATGCACATTAAGGAATATTTCATTGTGCTAACTGAAGGGCACATGCTGACCACATCCACAACAGCACGAGATCTTTGCACTTACTGCACGTTCGTTTTTACTCTTAATGCGTGGTCATGCAAAAACACACCACACTTTAGTAAATATGCTCCTTAATGCAGAGAATAATTTTGATTGGGGATAAATGAATTTATATCCCAGTTGCTGAATTTTTGTGGTAATTTGTGAATGAAATAAACATGATTAATTCACAATTTATGTGACACGGTTGAAGAACTCTTTATGAATGAAGAGTATGCATGAAATATGTTCTGATCTTGCCAAGTGGAGGAATCAAAACAATTGGTAAATGTCATCACTTTTAAGATTGCTCTGTACAAATGTTTCATAAATGACAAAGATGTCATGCCAGATATTCTTGATGGTTATTTTGCATAAATGTGACGACACAGTGATCATTGTTTAATCTTCTTGAAAAGCTGTTTTATTGAAAAACTTATTCTTTAAATTAAGGGGCATGTTTACTAAAGTCCGCAAACCTGCGCGGCGCAAAATAGCGCACGGTAACGCGGCATTGAAACGCGCAGAAACACGTTTAAACGCCCCGCACACGTGCGTGTCACCCCCGCACAGGTACGCGGTTCAGTAACGGGCCCCGTACAAGTGCGGGCCCGCAAATGTCCGATAGAGGCGTGGAACGGCTAAAGGAGGGCGGAGGAAGGCTCCGGAGGGGCGGAGGGACGGGGTCAATGGGTGGAGAGTGGGAGGGGAGAGTCTCCCCGCACGGTATCGGGCCCGAATCTACATGTAAAAAATAGCGCGAGTGAAACACTCGCGGTAGAGGGCATATAAAGGGAAGAGAAACCATTTCCGTCAGCAATGTACAGCAAAACCGGGGAAACATGCAAAACGTCAGCAGTGTGATACATGTGCACAGCACAAAACTGCAATGAAAAAGAGGAAATGACCACAACAAAAGCATTAAAATAGTAAATCAGCTGGGGAACAGGTATAGTAATGCGCAAAAGTTAAAAACACACCCAGCAGAGCTCCTAAAAAATAAAATAACAGTTGTTTGGAAAGGGGCACGGAGCGGAGACACCTCCAAAAACGTCTCCGTGTATTGGACCCCTCCTGGGAGTGTTACTTATGGTTGACCATCAATAGCACTGTTGCCCAGCATGGGAATATGCTATCCCCCTCTGTTCGGACGTCATACCCGTGTTATATTTGCACGTTTGTCACCAGACAGGGTGAAGGAGCTCACAGTAATAATGTGCAGAGCAGGTCTTGGAACCCCACCCTGCCAGGTCTACTATCTCCAGGGACTGCACTGTCTCTGTGGCCACAGTGTGGTGCAGTGGACAGAGCCGGTACCTCTAGGACCAGAGGGTCACACGTTCAAATCCCAGCTAAGGCACATGCCAGCACAATCCCAATATTTAACCCACCACTAAACACAGATAGCAGAGACACCCCTTTATTGCACAGAACAAAAGCATGTTGCAAACACCCATATTTTACCCTACACCACACACACACCAGCACAATGTGCATCACCAACAGCCGCGTCCCCCAAATGCAGTCCTGTAGTGCCACAACTGTAGGGGCCAAGGACACGTAGGTAGAGGTTAAGTAGGTAGAGGTTATGTACGACAGATGTGCCTGTACATGCCTTCACCCCACGTGCCAAGGGCCAAGTGTGTCCCTGGTCATGATCACGTAATGGGTGGCCCACGTTCCACAAAAACCTTGCTAAAGAACAACAGCTAGACCGCTATACCATGTGAGCCAAATACAGTCCTGGGGTTACACTACGCAATCAGGTCATATCCCTTTGCAAGGATAAGGACATGCCAGCATGTTGGCGGAAGGGTTCAGATGGTGGAGGGGGCAGTGGCTGCTAGCCACAGAGGACAGTGGCCAGGCCATGTGCAGGCTGGCACCGTCCACTGCAACAGACAGGCCCTGTCGGATGTACAGTCATGGACCACCCAGGGATTGCAGCCAATCAGTGGCTACACGGTGGTGCAGTGCACACAGACAGTGTGTGCAAGAACAGAGGGTCACAGGTTCTGAGCCCAGCTGCAGCTACCGCCAACCCTGTCCACATATTCACCCCACAGCTACACCGTGGTAGTAAGGACAAACCTTTATTGCTGAGAACATAGGCATGGTCAATACGCCTATCTTTTACCACACCAAACACAGACACCATAAACAGGCACATTATCTCCAGCAGAGTCTCCCAAATGCAGTCCTGGAGGGCCAAACACCATTCAGGTTCCATGCTTCCCCTAAGACAGATGCCTGTGCTGCAGATGTCTGCACCACCCCCATGCTATGCAACTGTAGCCCATGCATATTCATAGGGGACAGCATGAAGGCCCGAACAGTGTCTGGAACACCAGGACTGGAGTAGGGACACTCTGCCGTAAAGCAAGAGGCAAAGGTCCAGACGCACCCACACCCACAGGCCACATTGGAAAAGCCCCCTGGGGGGGCATCTCCCAGATCTAGCTCCTGCGTACCCTAGCAATGCCACCCTATACCTGGGTACACGGTACACAGACCACAAACGTTTGATGTGGGTACTGGCAGGTAGACAGTCCTACACTCAGCACTGTTTGCTCCTTGTGCTGCAGCAGAACAAGCTGTCGGCTGTCTGTGGTGCGTGCCCCAGGTCTGGCCCCTGACAGTATTTACCACCCTGGGGAGTGACATGCAGCAGTACTGTGTACCATATCCATGCCTGTACCCTTCCCAGGACTGGTGTGGTGGGCACGTCGAATGACTCCCCCAATAGTAGCACAATGCTGGCATAGGTGAGGGGGGGGGTGTCTGTCTATACAGTGTGTGTTGGCTACAAACACCCTCCACAGGCCACACTGCCAGCACTGTTGCCAGTATTGGCCTGACAATGTGCATAATGAGCAGCAAGGTACCATGGGTATAGCTCAGACAGGGTGTGCTGGCCAGGATGCATCTGCACAGGGCATGGGGCACTGGCTGGGACATTGTAATGCCCAGCCACCACCTACACAGACAGGCTGACCTCTGTATCTGCTGCTGGTGGATCACTCTCACCCTGAGCGTGCAGTGATGACAGCATGGCTAGGCACCCCCATAGTGCTGTATAGCATTTCTCTCCTGTGATATATATGGGTGTCCTGTTGGGGCCTCTTCATGGACTGATCTCCCTGTGTGTGCTGCCACCCCAGTTTGGGGTGCATGCAATCCTATCAGGACTATCCAGCAGACTCTGCACAGCTGGTATGTGTCCTGATGGAGCTCCTTGCAGGGTGCAGCAGCTGATGGCCTGCTGCAGGAGAATATCAGATAGTGCTGGGGTGCACCCCTGAATATCCAGGCCTACTGTCTGTCTGATAGTGTGTTTTGGATGTGTGTGGAGCTGCTTGGACTGCCCTGTAGGGTGTCTGTCCCCCAGCAGGACAGGGGTTGATGGCCCACTCTACTGCCATTAGTGCAAGGGGGGGGGGAAAGGATGGGGATGTGTTGATGGGAGACCCTGTTTGTCATGGGGGGGGGTAGGTATGTTGCCCACCTATGGGGGGGGGGGGAGAACCACCAACTAAGACAGAAGGGGTATCCATGATGAGTTTGCAACACCTTCTTATCACACAGGTTAATACTGATGTTGAGCCCTGGCATGGCCGTTGATGTGGACCTGGTCCTGGGCACCACCACCCACCCTCAGGGTGAGCACATTACCTGCACAATGTGACGGTGTGTAGCTACCCCTCGCCGGCAGTCCTCACGCTCAGGCCCCCCACCAGGCCGAGGCTCTGTGTGGGTGGACACGGACAGTTCCCCCTACCATGCCGTGTAGCTTTTGGGGTGCAGTCCCCATCTTGTGTGCATCTGTGGGCAGCTGATTTGCATGTGCATTGCATCATGGGTACGGGTGGCCTACCCCGTCCTGTCTACAGCAGCAGACTGTCTGTGGGGTGACGTGCAGGCTCTCTGCAGCCACACAGGCGCTTACTCAGAGCTATAGTGCCGTAGCCCAATGGTTCCGTCACTGCCTTTATAGCAGGAGGTCATGGGTTCAAGTCCACAGAGGGGTTCTGTGATAGGGTTGTCCAGAGCATTGTACATTTTACTGGACATATGTTTATGGCATCAAACACACCCTTGCCATACTGTACCCATAAGGGTGCCTCTGAGGGTGCATTATAGGGCGCCCTATAGGCCACCTTATGGTTGCCATCCATATTGCGTGCACTATACATTATCCTGTGGCGCAGCATACATGGTGCCCTATAGGGGACTTGCTAGGGTGCCTTTGCGGACTGTGCACTGTAACATGTGCCTTACGGGCCTCCATATATTAACACGCTGTTAGAGCGGGTATACTGGTAGTGGGTAATAAAAATAAACTATAAGGCCTCCTACAGCACACCTCACCATAATACTTACTGCCCCAGCCAACCTTGCTCACTGGGCACTGTGAGGGGTTGAACCCCTGACCTCTGCACCATTGGTCAGTATCCCAACCATTGTGCTAAGGCTCTGTTACTGTTTGCTGTGCACATCAGTGCGCCACCTATGCCGCCCACTATCGGACTGCCCCCTCATACATCAGCGCGCCGCCCTCTGCCCCCCAAACCTAACAGTGCGCCGCCCCCTGCCGCCCCCAATGAACGGTGCGCCGACTCATGCCGTTAAAAATAAACCGTGCGCCGCTCTCTGCCGCCCAAAATTACTATACCTCCCACAACACTTTTTCCCACTACATTTGATGCCGCAGCTGGCCTCTTCCATTGAGCACAATGGGGTGTTGAACCCATGGCCCCTGCACCATGGGTCAGTGTCATCACCATTGTACTACGGCTCTGCTGTATGTTTATGCAGCAGCGGCCCACGTAGCCTTCCCACGCGCCAATGTGGGCCCCGCACATTACTGCGACACGCACAGGTTTGCTCTGGTGTCTGTCCATGTCCGCCCTGAAACGGCCACTCCGTATATGGCACCAGTACACTAACGGGTACCCACACAGCAACCTACTTTAATTAACATCGCCCTTAATATTGGCAGTCATTGCAATGTGAAAGCTATAGCACATCACATCATACAGAAGCCAAAGAACCATTGTGTATGTGTTGATAGGTTCAAGACCCAAATGTGTATACACATCAACATTCGCAAATGGTGTTCAGTTCCATAAGATAAATGACACACAACAGTGTATATGTAATGTGTGTCGCGCAGGTTCTAGCGATAAACTTTTCTGTGCGCATTTGCGTGACGCAGTTGCACGTGATATATTGCAAACATGCGCCAGCTGCGTAGGCCACATGCACGTACTGCGTTCGGTGCGCACATGGACGCCATACGTTCCTGAACTGCGCCATATGCGTGGCGCAGGTGCACGTAAATTTGCGCGTCAGGTGCCCTACGCATGGGCGTGATGCACGCTGCGTCCAATCAGGTGATAATATCTGAAAATGGCGCCCAGAGTAAGGAAGCCCTCCTTCAACCTCCGAGAGCTCAGGCACCTGTCCCGGCTGATCGCACCACGCCAGCACAAGCTCTTCCCAGGGGCCACCGGGCACAGGGACAGCTCCAGGGTCCTAAGGGCGTGGCAACGTCTGCAAAGACGCTTCAATAGTGAAGCAGACTACCCACGTGAGGTAAGTGTATGGCGCCTGTACCTCAAAATGAGATCTGTAGCCTGTGCTAATTGCAAATATCCATGCTGTTGTCATGAGTTACTGTGAGTCAGTAATGTGCACAAGATGAGAAGACATAGCGAAATGTATCTGTGTCATTTGTGAGTGTGGTGACCTGCACCCAGGTGGTGATGGACATGGTCATAGAGGTGTCCATGCTACCCTTGTGGCATGTCAGCTGCTGCCATGGCTGTGCCACAACATACTGTAATTATGCTAGACCCTAGATCAGCAGATGTAAATAGAAACAACAACATATGGATATGGTGGGATCAGTACCTGTAACAAAGCACCCTGGGACAAGCACAAGGATAAGTGAAACGTAGCATTGATGGTATGTCACACACCCAGATGAGATGGGCAGTGTTGGCCATGTTGTTCAATACACACGCCTATCTGCATGGGTCCACAGCGCCCATCACAGTGGGCTAGCAATCACCCTGGAGAAATGCGTGTGCGTGCCCATCCAATTTCAGGCATCCCCCCTATCACAAGGAGGACAGAGAGCCCATCACAGTGTGTTTGCTGTCAGCCCTGTGATATTGGTCTGTGTGCTGTCAGAGCCCCAAACACTTCCCCTAACTGCAGAGGTCCATAGAGCTCATCCCAGTAGGCTCTAAGAAACCCATGGAATATGCTTGTCTGTGCATGGGCAGGTTAACACATACACCCTATCCCCTGGATTCCATGTGGACAATCGCAAGGGCTCATCTGGCACCATGGAGATATGCTTGTGTGTGCTCTAACAGTTGTGCTGTATGCTCCCTATCCCCTGGAGGCCAGGTATGCCACTACAGTGGCTCATCTGGCACCATGGAGATATGGTTGTGTGCACTAACAGTTGTGCTGTATGCTCCCTATCCCCTGGAGGCCAGGTATGCCACTACAGTGGCTCATCTGGCACCATGGAGATATGGTTGTGTGTGCACTAACAGTTCTGCTCTATGCTCCCTATGCCCTGGAGGCCAGGTATGCCACTACAGTGGCTCATCTGGCACCATGGAGATATGCTTGTGTGTGCTCTAACAGTTTTGCTGTATGCTCCCTATCCCCTGGAGGCCAGGTATGCCACTACAGTGGCTCATCTGGCACCATGGAGATATGGTTGTGTGTGCACTAACAGTTTTGCTCTATGCTCCCTATGCCCTGGAGGCCAGGTATGCCACTACAGTGGCTCATCTGGCACCATGGAGATATGGTTGTGTGTGCTCTAACAGTTTTGCTGTATGCTCCCTATCCCCTGGAGGCCAGGTATGCCACTACAGTGGCTCATCTGGCACCATGGAGATATGGTTGTGTGTGCACTAACAGTTTTGCTCTATGCTGCCTTGTGCCCTGGAGGCCAGGTATGCCACTACAGTGGCTCATCTGGCACCATGGAGATATGCTTGTGTGTGCTCTAACAGTTTTGCTGTATGCTCCCTATCCCCTGGAGGCCAGGTATGCCACTACAGTGGCTCATCTGGCACCATGGAGATATGGTTGTGTGTGCACTAACAGTTTTGCTCTATGCTCCCTATGCCCTGGAGGCCAGGTATGCCACTACAGTGGCTCATCTGGCACCATGGAGATATGGTTGTGTGTGCTCTAACAGTTTTGCTGTATGCTCCCTATCCCCTGGAGGCCAGGTATGCCACTACAGTGGCTCATCTGGCACCATGGAGATATGGTTGTGTGTGCACTAACAGTTTTGCTCTATGCTCCCTATGCCCTGGAGGCCAGGTATGCCACTACAGTGGCTCATCTGGCACCATGGAGATATGCTTGTGTGTGCTCTAACAGTTTTGCTCTATGCTCCCTATCCCCTGGAGGCCAGGAAGACCATCCCAGTGTCTAATCTGGCACCATGGGGATATGCTTGTGTGTGCCTAACAGGTTATATGCATTCTCCCTATCCCCAGGATTCCTGTGAGCTGCGCAATGCGTCGTGTTAGTCACCCTTTTGCTAATGTGTGTGCAGCTGATGAATTGTGGTAGGACAACCAGCCCACAGGGGGACAGATCAGCAATAGCTATGGTGGGTATGTCAGTAAGATTATGTGTATGTTCATGGCAGGTAGGTTGGACCTATACCATAGTTTGTGAAGTGAATATCTCATCACACATGTCTGTGATGTCTCCAGATGATATGCTAGCTGCAGAGGTTAATGTGTGTAACAGCACCCCATCCCCCTTAGCCATTATATGTGTTATCAGAAACCTGTAGCAGAGACATGTCCCCATACCACCATGCAGAATGTGGTCCAAAACCTTAACACCTAAGATAAATCCAACAACATCAGACACATGGACATCACTGATGGTGTTTCAGTGACACATGCAACTGATGTTGCTGGATAACACATACATAAACCCACACATGAGCACTGGTGCAAAGAGCCGTTATGTTGGTTTGGCCCCTGTCGATATTGCTTCCACAAAACACCTTCTGTCAGCCCAGCTGAACCAGTGAATATGAACATAACAACATAACCTAGGCCATACAGGAACAATACCCACCCCTACCCCTACATTACGCTGACATCAACTGTGTGCAACGTAGGTTGCACATAGCCAGCAGCTTGCCCATATGACACACCTCCCACAATGCAGCCAGTGGTGCAAGCATTGATATTGTTGGCCCTGTCAAAGGTGAATGTTTATGTTAGTGTCCCCTGTCACAGTCAATAGGGCCACCCACACAATGACTCCTCTCACCACACTCCGCCAATGATTGGTTGCATATCAGTTTGCCAGTGGGGTTGAGTACCAGGATGTCTAAAGAGAATCTCAACATAGATGTGTGTAACACAGCACATGCAGTGTAACTGTGACTAGCATGGACAACATCATTGGCACCAAACTGTGCAATGTTGCTACAAGGTCATGCAAGGGTGCGATAGGGTATGTACAGGATGTGCTGAGGAGCCATGTACACTGGCCACAGGTGTCACTGCACACATGTGCACAGACAAAGCAACTAATGCAGGTGGTACTGTGACCCCCGAATGTTCTGTGAACAACAGGAGGTAGGCCTTCCATGTGTATCTATATTGATGAAACCCCAGGATGCATGAGCACACACCCCAGTGTCCATTTTCAATGACATCATAAGCAAACTAATGTGTATGTGTGTTGTGATGTTGGCCGTGCAATATGGCTCTTCCTAGGTCATGGATTGCCAAACATCAAGCAGGTCACTGTGTCTGTCATTGCATGACACTAGTTATTGTAGTGAAACACGTGTGGCAGTGTATGTTTAGTTTGTGTGTCATCTGACCTATATGTCACAATGTACACAAATGGAGGTTCCATAACCCCACACACACGAGAGCCATGAGATAACAGGAGTATGTCACTTTGTAGTGGTTCCCCCCGTTTGCCAATAGGCCGTAATGAAATATGAATACTTAAGACGCCTTGCTGGCCACACCCCCCACGAACCATGTAAGCGTCCCTGAAGGCCCTTCCAGGCATGGCCGGTTGGGCTGACTGCCCTGGGCCACACCCAAATGATGTCACCCACTTTTATCTGACACTCACACAGGATGCTATAGAAAGAGGTGGGGAATAAGAAGGCAGCCACAGTCCATCAGCACACCTGTGAAAACAAACTAGCATGTACATATACTTTGCAGCCAGGTGATAGAACCATGTTATGTGTGTATCTGGTGACAGCATAGCCAAACCCCTGTCAGAGTTTACCTGGCGTAACAGCAGCATGAGGACATAACAGCCCCCCCAATCCCCGGGGGGGGGGCCCAATCCATGTCCGTTGTCACTCTCACACGTTTTTTCTCAATGTTGATCCCTGTGTAAGCTGTATACCCTCACCTGAGAGAGACATGTTGGACAGGGGAGGGGAAGTGCATTCACACTGTGGGATGCTGACACACACCGTCACAAGGGATGAGGGTCAGCTGTGACACACAGGCTCCCTTGTCACCAGCGGAGAACCCATGGCATGACATATGCGTGTTGCCCATGGAACTGCCTGCTGACAGGTGACAAACTATGCAGTACATGACACACACACACACAGCACTGTCGAGGAAGCAGCAAGACCCTGTGGCACAGTGATGTGTGTGTGTGTGTGTTGTGTGTGGGCAAACCAGCAGAAGGTGACCAGTCACTAATGCACTCACCTTTACTTTGCATATCATAAGATCGAGGATCTCCGTAAGAAGGGCAGGGAGCTGCGCGTCCACCATGCTGCTTACCTTCATCGCCTCCAGGGTGAGAACTCACAAAAGGGTGTTGATGTATAATAATGAGAATGTCACGTATTTGTAACTTATGTCCCATTATCAGAGATGCCTTTGTGTTACCTGCCTATGTAGATGTGCTATAATTTCGACAGAGAAACGTGCTGATGGCTGTCATGTTCCCCAGATGGTGATGGCACCGAGGATGAGGCCACCACCTCTGAACACCTCTTCTGAAGGACACCAACACCACATGATGCTGAGGTGGTGTTCCTGTACACCACTTAGGGGGAGGTGGTGGTGGTGGAGGAGGTGGAGGTGGACGTGGATGTTGAGGTGGAGGTGGTGGAGGCGCAAAACACCTGGCAGCACCTGAATAGAAAGGACACAGGAGGGCCAAGAAGGACATTCTGAAGGGGGTGTCTGTGGGGGAGGCAGGGTTGGGGTTGCTGCCGGGGATGTGGAGGGGGGGGATGTTCGGGAGGGATCAGGGGTGGAGGATTTTCCAGAAGGGGTTTGGGAAAGTGATGTTGAAGACGACAGGGCATCACAGGGCACTGTGGCCTCCCCCCAGCCACTGCAGTTGCCTCCACCATCCAGGGCGCACAGACAGCCCTATGCAGATGCCACCACACAGACAGCATTGACAATGTGTGTGTGTGGTGGCATATGCGTGGACCACCTGTCTGTGGCCTTGGATGGATGGAGCAACGCATTACATGAGATGTGTCACTCTCAGCAGTGGCTGGCGGGAGTGATTGAGAGGGTGGGTTGCCGAGAGGTGGTTCCGTCTGCCATGTCGGCAAGCACCCCCTCAATGGCGTCACTGGCGTCAGTGATTGTGCTAGTGACGTCACCACATGTGCCCTGTGCTGCCATGTCTTCCATCAGTGGCATGCTGGGGGAGGGTGGGTGTCACCTGTGTGTCTGTTTTATGTTGGTGTGTGTGTTTTATATTTGCGTGTGGGCGTTTGTCGGGGAAGGGGAGGATGTTTGGGGAGGGGGGGAGGGTGATGGTATTTTCCCCCTTCCCACGTCTGAAAAGTTTATCCCAGTTCTGTTTTCCATCATAAAATATATTTTTGTAAAAAACCTGTATTGCTCACGTGTTGACCTAGGCAAAGTGTGTGCGGGATGTCAGCATGTGATATGTGTGGGTGCACATATGTTTCTGTGGTTGCAACATGTGTGTTAAACCAACAGCACCCCCCAAATAAGGTGTAGATGTTCATAATTAGGGGTCTACAGTAACCATTGCAACGTAGCAGCTGTCTCACTGATGTACATGGCACAGGACTGGTCCTATGTGGAACAAAGGTCTTCACATATCTGAGTCCCAAACATAGGCAGACCCACTCCATATCTGCCTCTCTCACAGACGTACCTATGGTGTGTTGGGAGGCATGAGATTATTTGATGTGGTCAAGGGAAAAAGCCACATATATGCCACCAATGAGTGTTCTATGATGGGTTTCACACGGCGATGAGTATGTGACGTACACACGCCATGGGAACATAGTCCCCCTCTGTGACCACATGGATGTCTGTGGGCACACTGTGGCCGCTGCATCTCCCAAGGATGTTGGAAACAGGTGCACGTGACACATCACATGTCTGTTGCGCATGACAATCGTAGCTGACTCTGTTGAGGTATTTGCAGGCAGGGAACCTGTGTGTGGGCATCTACTGTACCCATCACTAGATGACCTGGGGCGCAGCTCATTTAGGGTTTTCACAAACACCCCCCGCCTCCCCCTGATACACATGGACACATGGACAGCTCATTGGACACACACACTGTATGTATAGTAATACAGCTGTTTATTGTCACAGAGTAAGTCTCATAATTAGCTTTCCATATACACATGGATATTCTAATGTGTGTGCGTTACAAATTAAAGTGTTACCTGACACCCACAGCAACATATGATCTGCATATTGTAAGCTATTGACATGACACCACATAACAAACACCTCAAAAACATGTTGTACTGGATACATAATTGCTCTAACTGAGCATTGTAAGATCAACAAAAACTAGGATTATACCATGTTATTGCATATATCATGTTTCATTGGTTGGCGACGTGGTCGGCCACGCCTGACACGTCGGGCACCCTCCCCCCTCCCCCCGGCCACGACCCTCTTCTCGAACCCGTGCTGGTGGTGGTGCAGGAGCAAGTCGGCGCATGACATCCAGCATGCCCTCAAGGGCCTCACATATCCGTGTGACTGCATGTTTTGGACCGCCTCATGTAATTGATGGATCTCACCACACACCTGCCTTGTGTTTTGCTCCACTGCAAGGTGTATCCGCTCCAGAACACTTCGACTGCCTGTGCATGGGATACAGCGTGTTATATTCCATACATCTCCACTACTCCAACGCCATACACAAACATTTAATGTACATGCCACACGATTGGTGATGTGATAGGGCAGACTCAATCACAGAGATGGAGAGGGCCAATATACATAATGTCCACAGTAGTATATGGCAGGCAGACAAACCCACAGGGCACATCACACGACGTAGATGTGGTATGCCCTCACAACGATTTACAGGCTGTGGTGAAACACCCATATACTACAGCTGTGGCAACAGGATTGGCCAATGACAGCTCTCACATAACCATCGTGTAGGGGAGCTTGCGTCATGCACGAGCCACAACTACATCAGCTGGACACCAACGGAGATGAACACAGGAAGGTCGAGATATGGACATCACAATTGATGACACATGTGGAGGGAAAAACTACATTCTCTGACAGGGACATGTGTATGTTAATGAAGCAATGGGATGTCTTGTAGGCACAGGGATGACACACCTTACCTGTACATGTGCACCTCTGGCTGTCAGGCATATGGTGACTTCCTGAGTGGATACATGTGCACCC